>QPGU01000060.1:48320-59329 GCA_004135705.1 Alloteropsis semialata | reverse complement strand
GCCATCCGGACATCGAATCGGACTAGGTTTTTTTCCACGGCTACAGAATTACATGACCCACTCCCCAGAACCTGAATCGTGAAAAATGGACCTATGGGGATTTTTACAAAAAAAGACCTAACCACATGCCACAATGCAGCGTTTGTTGTAGCGAAATCTGGCAATTCCGCCAAGGATATCTGGGTCCACACGTCTTCGAAATCGAGATGGTTAGAGCAGAAATGGTGCATAGGAAGTTGAGGTTGGGAGCACAGATGATGTCCGTCTCAACAATGCCACATAACCATATCGTTTGGGTACCTCGATCGCCGCGATACCAAGAACTGCTATTGCAGATTTTGTGATGAACGTAAAACCTTTAGAACTCTGTCATCCGGACATCGAATCGGGCTAGTTTTTTTCCATGGCTGCAGAATTACATGACCCACTCCCCAGAACCTGAATCATGAAAAATGGGCCTATGGGGATTTTTACAAAATAGTCCCTAACCACAGGCCACAATCCAGCGTTTCCAAGTGCGAAATCTGGCAATTCTGCCAAGGATATCTGGGTCCACACGTCTTCCAAATCGAGGTGGTTAGAGCAGAAATGGTGTGTAGGAAGTTGAGGTTGGGAGCACAGATGATGTTCGTCTCAACAATGCCACATAACCATATCGTTTGGATACCTCGATCGCCGCGATACCAAGAACTGCTATTGCAGATTTTGTGATGAACGTAAAACCTTTAGAACTCTGCCATCCGGACATCGAATCGGGCTAGGTTTTTCTCCACGGCTGCAGAATTACATGACCCACTCCCCAGAACCTGAATTGTGAAAAATGGGCCTATCGGTATTTTTACAAAAAAATCCCTAACCACAGGCCACAATGCAGCGTTTGCAAGAGCGAAATCTGGTCATTCTGCCAAGGATATCTGGGTCCACACGTCTTCCAAATCGAGGTGGTTAGAGCAGAAATGGTGCATAGGAAGTTGAGGTTGGGAGCACAGATAATATCCGTCTCAACAATGCCACATAACCATATCGTTTGGGTACCTCGATCGCCGCGATACGAAGAACTGCAATTGCAGATTTTGTGATGAACGTAAAACCTTTAGAACTCTGCCATCCGGACATCGAATCGGACCAGGTTTTTTTCCACGGCTGCAGAATTACATGACCCACTCCCCAGAACCTGAATCGTGAAAAATGGGCCTATGGGGATTTTTACAAAAAATCCCTAACCACATGCCACAATGCAGCGTTTGTTGTAGCAAAATCTGGCAATTCTGCCAAGGATATCTGGGTCCACACGTCTTCCAAATCGAGGTGGTTAGAGCAGAAATGGTGCGTAGGAAGTTGAGGTTGGGAGCACAGATGATGTCCGTCTCAACAATGCCACATAACCATATCGTTTGGATACCTCGATCGCCGCGATACCAAGAACTGCTATTGCAGATTTTGTGATGAACGTAAAACCTTTAGAACTCTGCCATCCGTACATCGAATCGGGCTAGGTTTTTCTCCACGGCTGCAGAATTACATGACCCACTCCCCAGAACCTGAATCGTGAAAAATGGGCCTATGGGTATTTTTACAAAAAAATCCCTAACCACAGGCCACAATGCAGCGTTTGCAAGAGCGAAATCGGGCAATTCTGCCAAGGATATCTGGGTCCACAAGTCTTCAAAATCGAGGTGGTTAGAGTAGGAATGGTGCATAGGAAGTTGAGGTTGGGAGCACAGATGATGTCCGTCTCAACAATGCCACATAACCATATCGTTTGGGTACCTCGATCGCCGCGATACCAAGAACTGCTATTGCAGATTTTGTGATGAACGTAAAACCTTTGGAACTCTGCCATCCAGACATCGAATCGGGCTAGGTTTTTTTCCACAGCTGCAGAATTACATGACCCACTCCCCAGATCCTGAATCATGAAAAATGGGCCTATGGGGATTTTTACAAAATAATCCCTAACCACAGGCCACAATGCAGCGTTTGCAAGAGCGAAATCGGGCAATTCCGCCAAGGATATCTGGGTCCACACGTCTTCCAAATCGAGGTGGTTAGAGCAGAAATGGTGCATAGGAAGTTGTGGTTGGGAGCACAGATGATGTCCGTCTGAACAATGCCACATAACCATATCGTTTGGGTACCTCGATCGCCGTGATACCAAAAAATGCTATTGCAGAATTTGTGATGAACGTAAAACCTTTAGAACTCTGCCATCCGGACATCGAATCGGGCTAGGTTTTTTTCGACGGCTGCAGAATTACATGACCCACTCCCTAGAACCTGAATCATGAAAAATGGGCCTATGGGGATTTTTACAAAAAAATCCCTAACCACATGCCACAATGCAGCGTTTGTTGTAGCGAAATCTGGCAATTCCGCCAAGGACATCTGGGTCCACACGTCTTCCAAATCGAGGTGGTTAGAGCAGAAATGGTGCTTAGGAAGTTGAGGTTGGGAGCACAGATGATGTCCGTCTCAACAAGGCCACATAACCATATCGTTTGGATACCTCGATCGCCGTGATACCAAGAACTGCTATTGCAGATTTTGTGATGAACGTAAAACCTTTAGAACTATGTCATCCGGACATCGAATCGGGCTAGGTTTTTCTCCACGGCTGCAGAATTACATGACCCACTCCCCAGAACCTGAATCGTGAAAAATGGGCCTATGGGGATTTTTACAAAATAATCCCTAACCACAGGCCACAATGCAGCGTTTGCAAGAGCGAAATCTGGCAATTCTGCCAAGGATACCTGGGTCCACACGTCTTCCAAATCGAGGTGGTTAGAGCAGAAATGGTGCATAGGAAGTTGAGGTTGGGAGCACAGATGATGTCCATCTCCATAATGCCACATAACCATATCGTTTGGGTACCTCGATCGCCGCGATACCAAGAACTGCTATTGCAGATTTTGTGATGAACGTAAAACCTTTAGAACTCTGCCATCCGGACATCGAGTCGGGCTAGGTTTTTTTCCATGGCTGCAGAATTACATGACCCACTCCCCAGAACCTGAATCATGAAAAATGGACCTATGGGGATTTTTACAAAAAAAGACCTAACCACATGCCACAATGCAGCGTTTGTTGTAACGAAATCTGGCAATTCCGCCAATGATATCTGGGTCCACACGTCTTCCAAATCGAGATGGTTAGAGCAGAAATGGTGCCTAAGAAGTTGAGGTTGGGAGCACAGATGATGTCCATCTCAACAATGCCACATAACCATATCGTTTGGGTACCTCGATCGCCGCGATACCAAGAACTGCTATTGCAGATTTTGTGATGAACGTAAAACCTTTAGAACTCTGTCATCCGGACATCAAATCGGGCTAGTTTTTTTCCACGGCTACAGAATTACATGACCCACTCCCCAGAACCTGAATCATGAAAAATGGGCCTATGGGGATTTTTACAAAATAATCCCTAACCACAGGCCACAATGCAGCGTTTGCAAGAGCGAAATCGGGCAATTCCGCCAAGGATATCTGGGTCCACACGTCTTCCAAATCGAGGTGGTTAGAGCAGAAACGGTGCATAGGAAGTTGTGGTTGGGAGCACAGATGATGTCCGTCTGAACAATGCCACATAACCATATCGTTTGGGTACCTCGATCGCAGTGATACCAAGAAATGCTATTGCAGATTTTGTGATGAACGTAAAACCTTTAGAACTCTGCCATCCGGACATCGAATCGGGCTAGGTTTTTTTCGACGGCTGCAGAATTACATGACCCACTCCCTAGAACCTGAATCATGAAAAATGGGCCTATGGGGATTTTTACAAAAAAATCCCTAACCACATGCCACAATGCAGCGTTTGTTGTAGCGAAATCTGGCAATTCCGCCAAGGACATCTGGGTCCACACGTCTTCCAAATCGAGGTGGTTAGAGCAGAAATGGTGCTTAGAAAGGTGAGGTTGGGAGCACAGATGATGTCCGTCTCAACAATGCCACATAACCATATCGTTTGGATACCTCGATCGCCGTGATACCTAGAACTGCTATTGCAGATTTTGTGATGAACGTAAAACCTTTAGAACTCTGTCATCCGGACATCGAATCGGGCTAGGTTTTTCTCCACGGCTGCAGAATTACATGACCCACTCCCCAGAACCTGAATCATGAAAAATGGGCCTATGGGGATTTTTACAAAATAATCCCTAACCACAGGCCATAATGCAGCGTTTGCAAGAGCGAAATCTGGCAATTCTGCCAAGGATACCTGGGTCCACACGTCTTCCAAATCGAGGTGGTTAGAGCAGAAATGGTGCATAGAAAGTTGAGGTTGGGAGCACAGATGATGTCCGTCTCCATAATGCCACATAACCATATCGTTTGGGTACCTCGATCGCCGCGATACCAAGAACTGCTATTGCAGATTTTGTGATGAACGTAAAACCTTTAGAACTCTGCCATCCGGACATCGAATCGGACTAGGTTTTTTTCCACGGCTACAGAATTACATGACCCACTCCCCAGAACCTGAATCGTGAAAAATGGACCTATGGGGATTTTTACAAAAAAAGACCTAACCACATGCCACAATGCAGCGTTTGTTGTAGCGAAATCTGGCAATTCCGCCAAGGATATCTGGGTCCGCCACATAACCATATCATTTGGGTACCTCGATTGCCGCGATACCAAGAACCGCTATTGCAGATTTTGTGACGAACGTAAAACCTTTAGAACGCTGTAATCCGGACATCGAATCGGGCTAGTTTTTTTCTACGGCTGCAGTGCTATTGCAGATTTTGTGACGAACGTAAAACCTTTAGAACTCTGCCATCCGGACATCGAATTGGGCTAGTTTTTTTCTACGGCTGCAGAATTACATGACCCACTCCCCAGAACTTGAAACGTGAAAAATGGGCCTATGGGGATTTTTACAAAAAAATCCCTAACCACATGCCACAATGCAGCGTTTGCAAGAGCGAAATCTGGCAATTCCGCCAAGGATATCTGGGTCCACACGTCTTCCAAATCGAGGTGGTTAGAGCAGAAATGGTGCATAGGAAGTTGAGGTTGGGAGCACAGATGATGTCCGTCTCAACAATGCCACATAACCATATCGTTTGGGTACCTCGATCGCCGTGATACCAAGAACTGCTATTGCTGATTTTGTGATGAACGTAAAACCTTTAGAACTCTGCCATCCGGACATCGAATCGGGCTAGGTTTTTTTCCATGGCTACAGAATTACATGACCCACTCCCCAGAACTTGAATCGTGAGAAATGGGCCTATGGGGATTTTTACAAAAAAATCCCTAACCACATGCCACAATGCAGCGTTTGCAAGAGCGAAATCTGGCAATTCTGCCAAGGATATCTGGGTCCACACGTCTTCCAAATCGAGGTGGTTAGAGCAGAAATGGTGCGTAGGAAGTTGAGGTTGGGAGCACAGATGATGTCCGTCTCAACAATGCCACATAACCATATCGTTTGGGTACCTCGATCGCCGCGATACCAAGAACTGCTATTGCAGATTTTGTCATGAACGTAAAACCTTTAGAACTCTGTCATCCGGACATCGAATCGGGCTAGGTTTTTCCACGGCTGCAGAATTACATGACCCACTCCCCAGAACCTGAATGGTGAAAAATGGGCCTATGGGGATTTTTACAAAAAAATCCCTAACCACAGGCCACAATGCAGCGTTTGCAAGAGCGAAATCTGGCAATTCTGCCAAGGATATCTGGGTCCACACGTCTTCCAAATCGAGGTGGTTAGAGCAGAAATGGTGCATAGGAAGTTGAGGTTGGGAGCACAAATGATGTGCGTCTCAACAATGCCACATAACCATATCGTTTGGGTACCTCGATCGCGTCGATACCAAGAACTGCTATTGCAGATTTTGTGATGAACGTAAAACCTTTAGAACTCTGCCATCCGGACATCGAATCGGGCTAGGTTTTTCCACGGCTGCAGAATTACATGACCCACTCCCCAGAACCTGAATGGTGAAAAATGGGCCTATGGGGATTTTTACAAAAAAATCCCTAACCACAGGCCACAATGCAGCGTTTGCAAGAGCGAAATCTGGCAATTCTGCCAAGGATATCTGGGTCCACACGTCTTCCAAATCGAGGTGGTTAGAGCAGAAATGGTGCATAGGAAGTTGAGGTTGGGAGCACAAATGATGTGCGTCTCAACAATGCCACATAACCATATCGTTTGGGTACCTCGATCGCGTCGATACCAAGAACTGCTATTGCAGATTTTGTGATGAACGTAAAACCTTTACAACTCTGCCATCCGGACATCGAATCGGGCTAGGTTTTTTTCCATGGCTACAGAATTACATGACCCACTCCCCAGAACTTGAATCGTGAGAAATGGGCCTATGGGGATTTTTACAAAAAAATCCCTAACCACATGCCACAATGCAGCGTTTGCAAGAGCGAAATCTGGCAATTCTGCCAAGGATATCTGGGTCCACACGTCTTCCAAATCGAGGTGGTTAGAGCAGAAATGGTGCGTAGGAAGTTGAGGTTGGGAGCACAGATGATGTCCGTCTCAAAAATGCCACATAACCATATCGTTTGGGTACCTCGATCGCCGCGATACCAAGAACTGCTATTGCAGATTTTGTCATGAACGTAAAACCTTTAGAACTCTGTCATCCGGACATCGAATCGGGCTAGGTTTTTCCACGGCTGCAGAATTACATGACCCACTCCCCAGAACCTGAATGGTGAAAAATGGGCCTATGGGGATTTTTACAAAAAAATCCCTAACCACAGGCCACAATGCAGCGTTTGCAAGAGCGAAATCTGGCAATTCTGCCAAGGATATCTGGGTCCACACGTCTTCCAAATCGAGGTGGTTAGAGCAGAAATGGTGCATAGGAAGTTGAGGTTGGGAGCACAGATGATGTCCGTCTCAACAATGCCACATAACCATATCGTTTGGGTACCTCGATCGCCGCGATACCAAGAACTGCTATTGCAGATTTTGTGATGAACGTAAAACCTTTAGAACTCTGCCATCCGGACATCGAATCGGGCTAGGTTTTTTTCCACGACTACAGAATTACATGACCCACTCCCCAGAACCTAGAATCATGAAAAATGGGCCTATGGAGATTTTTACAAAAAAATCCCTAACCACATGCCACAATGCAGCGTTTGTTGTAGCGAAATCTGGCAATTCCGCCAAGGATATCTGGGTCCACACGTCTTCCAAATCGAGGTGGTTAGAGCAGAAATGGTGCATAGAAAGTTGAGGTTGGGAGCACAGATGATGTCCGTCTCAACAATGCCACATAACCATATCGTTTGGGTACCTCGATCGCCGTGATACCAAGAACTGCAATTGCAGATTTTGTGATGAACGTAAAACCTTTAGAACTCTGCCATCCGGGCATCGAATCAGGCTAGGTTTTTTCCACGGCTGCAGAATTACATGACCCATTCCCTAGAACTTGAATCATGAAAAATGGGCCTATGGGGATTTTTACAAAAAAATCCCTAACCACATGCCACAATGCAGCGTTTGTTGTAGCAAAATCTGGCAATTCCGCCAAGGATATCTGGGTCCACACGTCTTCCAAATCGAGGTGGTTAGAGCAGAAATGGTGCATAGGAAGTTGAGGTTGGGAGCGCAGATGATGTCCGTCTCAACAATGCCACATAACCATATCGTTTGGGTACCTCGATCGCCGCGATACCAAGAACTGCTATTGCCGATTTTGTGATGAACGTAAAACCTTTAGAACTCTGCCATCCGGATATCGAATCGGGCTAGGTTTTTTTCCACAGCTGCAGAATTACATGACCCACTCCCCAGAACCTGAATCGTGAAAAATGGGCCTATGGGGATTTTTACAAAAAATCCCTAACCACATGCCACAATGCAGCGTTTGTTGTAGCGAAATCTGGCAATTCCGCCAAGGATATCTGGGTCCACACGTCTTCCAAATCGAGGTGGTTAGAGCAGAAATGGTGCGTAGGAAGTTGAGGTTGGGAGCACAGATGATGTCCGTCTCAACAATGCCACATAACCATATCGTTTGGATACCTCGATCCCCGTGATACCAAGAACTGCTATTGCAGATTTTGTGATGAACGTAAAACCTTTCGAACTCTGCCATACGGACATCGAATCGGGCTAGGTTTTTCTCCACGGCTGCAAAATTACATGACCCACTCCCCAGAACCTGAATCATGAAAAATGGGCCTATGGGGATTTTTACAAAAAAATCCCTAACCACATGCCACAATGCAGCGTTTGTTGTAGCGAAATCTGGCAATTCCGCCAAGGATATCTGGGTCCACACGTCTTCCAAATCGAGGTGGTTAGAGCAGAAATGGTGCATAGAAAGTTGAGGTTGGGAGCACAGATGATGTCCGTCTCAACAATGCCACATAACCATATCGTTTGGGTACCTCGATCGCCGCGATACCAAGAACTGCTATTGCAGATTTTGTGATGAACGTAAAACTTTTAGAACTCTGCCATCCGGACATCGAATCAGGCTAGGTTTTTTTCCACAGCTGCAGAATTACATGACCCACTCCCCAGAACTGAATCGTGAAAAATGGGCCTATGGTGATTTTTACAAAAAAAATCCCTAACCACATGCCACAATGCAGCGTTTGTTGTAGCAAAATCTGGCAATTCCGCCAAGGATATCTGGGTCCACACGTCTTCCAAATCGAGGTGGTTAGAGCAGAAATGGTGCATAGGAAGTTGAGGTTGGGAGCGCAGATGATGTCCGTCTCAACAATGCCACATAACCATATCGTTTGGGTACCTCGATCGTCGCGATACCAAGAACTGCTATTGCCGATTTTGTGATGAACGTAAAACCTTTAGAACTCTGCCATCCGGATATCGAATCGGGCTAGTTTTTTTCCACAGCTGCAGAATTACATGACCCACTCCCCAGAACCTGAATCGTGAAAAATGGGCCTATGGGGATTTTTACAAAAAAATCCCTAACCACATGCCACAATGCAGCGTTTGTTGTAGCGAAATCTGGCAATTCCGTCAAGGATATCTGGGTCCACACATCTTCCAAATCAAGGTGGTTAGAGCAGAAATGGTGCATAGGAAGTTGAGGTTGGGAGCACAGATGATGTCCGTCTCAACAATGCCACATAACCATATCGTTTGGGTACACCTCGATCGCCGTGATACCAAGAACTGTTATTGCAGATTTTGTGATGAACGTAAAACCTTTAGAACTCTGCCATCCGGACATCGAATCGGGCTAGGTTTTTTTCCACGACTGCAGAATTACATGACCCACTCCCCAGAACCTGAATCGAGAATAATGGGCCTATGGGGATTTTTACAAAAAAATCCCTAACCACAGGCCACAATGCAGTGTTTGCAAGAGCGAAATCTGGCAATTCTGCCAAGGATATCTGGGTCCACACGTCTTCCAAATCGAGGTGGTTAGAGTAGGAATGGTGCATAGGAAGTTGAGGTTGGGAGCACAGATGATGTCCGTCTCAACAATGCCACATAACCATATCATTTGGGTACCTCGATCGCCGCGATACCAAGAACTGCTATTGCAGATTTTGTGATGAACGTAAAACCTTTAGAACTCTGCCATCCGGACATCGAATCGGGCTAGGTTTTTTCCACGGCTGTAGAATTACATGACCCACTCCCCAGAACCTGAATCATGAAAAATGGGCCTATGGGGATTTTGACAGAAAAATCCCTAACCACAGGCCACAATGCAGTGTTTGGAAGAGCGAAATCTGGCAATTCTGCCAAGGATATCTGGGTCCACACGTCTTCCAAATCGAGGTGGTTAGAGTAGGAATGGTGCATAGGAAGTTGAGGTTGGGAGCACAGATGATGTCCGTCTCAACAATGCCACATAACCATATCGTTTGGGTACCTCGATTGCCGCGATACCAAGAACAGTTATTGCAGATTTTGTGATGAATGTAAAAACCTTTAGAACTCTGCCATCCGGACATCGAGCTGGCGCGGGGCTAGGCGGGCGCCGCCACGGCGCGGGCGTGCGGATGCCGCCAACGCGCGGGTAAGCCAGCCGCCGCTGCGACCAGGTCATGAGAGGTCTGGATCATTTTTTTTCTTGCTTTTGTGAACATAGAGATCCATTCAGTGTGATGATTCTGTGTGATTTTGTGATTGATTTGTGTGATTTGTATGAACATGGAGAATGATTTGTGTGATCTATTTTTTGAATGATTTGTGAGATTGATCTATCCATTCAGTATTTTTTATGATGGATTGGATGAATCCATCGATGGAAACGAGAAAAGGGAACAGAATGGAGAACGGGATCGGAGGGTAGAGAACGGAGAACGAGACGGAAGGGGACGGGTGCCAGTGGTCGAAGGCCCTCAGCTGGCCTAATTTTTTTATTCAGAAAAATAGGTTTTAGTCCCATGTATATACCCGAGACTAAAAGTGAGAGGCTTTAGTCCCGGGAAGGTAGTCCCGGTTGGGAAACCGGGACTAAACGCAGTTCCCAATCGGGACTATAGGTGCTTTTTGTAGTAGTGAGAACCGATCCATGTACCACAAGTCTAAGAAAAATCGATAGGAAATAATAAAATAATCTTGAGACAAAATATACATGGAATCAAGAAAAATGTCAACTTGAAATCAAGAAAATAAAACTGTTGACGATCAAAATTGGCAGAGGTCAAGGCAGACCGGTCAGACCGGTTTGCTTGATCGGTCTGACTGGTTCACTCGAGGAAATTGCGATGCTAGGGGCTCAAGAGGACCGCAACAGTCGGTGCGAGGAACAAGATCAAGGATTGGAACAAAACGTGAAGTCCAAGCCCAGACCGGTCAGACCGGTGTGGGGGACCGGTCAGACCGGTTATTCCTGGCTCCTAGTAGATCTGGACTCTTTTGTAGATTTGAGCTGTAATAGGACTCTCCTCACGGGACAAGACCTACGCTCCCTATAAATATAACGGGATTCGGCCGATTGAGAATCATCCAATCGATCAAATACAATTTACCTTTTATTTGTCTTTACTTTTTGCATCTACTTTATGTTCTTCAAA
>QPGU01000060.1:7534-47320 GCA_004135705.1 Alloteropsis semialata | reverse complement strand
CCCGTTCCTCCGGCAACATCAACCAGCGCTTGCTCGCGGCGGTGCGGCGTCGCCGCAGTTGCATCGCACCCATGGCTTGCGGCGTGATGGCGAGGGAGCCGGCCCGCCGCGTCGGCGCCGAGGCGTCCTCCGCGCGCGCCCAGAAGCGCGCCCGCGACAGCTTGGACGGGAAGGCTCGGGCCAGGGAGGGCTCTGCCGCCGGCGAGATGTCCGCCGCCGTCTCCGCGCCGGGGCAGCGGCGTCTGCAGGAGCGGATGAAGGCGGAGCTCGAGGCCGTCCGCGACCTGCACAGGAAGGCTGTGCTCCTGTGCCGCGGCGGCGGCGATGGCAGAGACGGCGCGGCCCCCGCCGCCAAGCGCGACGCGCCGTTCTCGGCCGCTGGAGCGCGGCGGGAGGCGCCGTTGGAGGCGGTGGCGAAGAGAAGGAAGACGGAGGTGGCGCACAAGGCGACGGGGAGGAAGTTGTTTTTTCTTCGAGCAGGGCGGACGAGAGAGGCGCGGGTGAATGCCGTGCAATACGGAGGGTGCGGGCTCCGAATCGGGAGAAGGAGCGCCCAGGTGAACCCAATGCCGCACGGTATTCGCTTCCAATTCCGTTGCCCAATTCTGTTGACATCCAAACGCTGGTATTTGTGGCTACCAATTCCAATTCCTAATTCCACACCTCAATGCCAACATCCAAACGTTGCCCTAATGAACTTTGAGCCCCTTTTCAGCTGTGATTCTGCATCTATCTCCACCCATATATTTCTAAAGCCCAAATTACTGTAACTGTAACTTTGACAAATCACAGCCATAGTAAAATTATTCAAACAGGAGCCTCAAATTTTGGAGTAGCAATACGTACAAAACCAAGGGATTTTTCTTGTGTCAGATAGAAACTTTGTTACACTTTTTTTTTTTGAACGAACACATTTCAGCCTTAGATTGATACTATTATATGTATACAGGTTCCCAATTTATCGATTTACTAAAAGGTGTTATGCAAGCAGGCGCAAGTACGCCTGCCTGCCTGGCTGCAAAAATATCCTAAACGGGCTCTGCAGACCGCTTGTATTTCCAACGCGGGCGCGGGTGAAGCTGCAAAATCCAACGGGCTCAAACGGTTGAATGCCAGGTCTGCGAGAACCAGCAGAGCCTGCCTCTTCTCGCCGCCTCGCATCAGCCACCCGAGAGTGCAGCTCTCATCAGCCACCAATGGCCAGAGGACGGCGCATCCCTAGCCCGCCGGCGCTCCCCGTCCTCGGCCACCTCCACCTCCTCAAGAAGCCGCTGCACCGCTCCCTCGCCGCGCTGGTCGGCGTCCTCCTCCGGTTCGGCGCAAGCAAGCCCAGTTCTCCTCGTCACCTCTTTGGCCGTCACCGACGAGTGCTTCACCACCCACGACGTCGCGTTCGCGAACCGCCCCGGGATGGCTTCGCTGTGGCTGCTCGCCGAGGACTGCCCCGCCATCGCCATGTGCACCCTGGGCCCTGGCGCCAGCTCTGCCGCCTCGGCATCGTGCACGTGCTCTGCGCGAACCGCCGGCACGCGCGACGCCGAGACCCGCACCATGGCTGCCAGGCTCTGGCACACCGCCCCAAGCGCGGTCGCCATGAAGTCGACGACCTACCACCAGTTCGTCACCAACGTGGTCATGGCCATGGTCGCCGGGAAGAGCATGCTGGAGGAGCAGGTACTCCAATTGAAGGCACTGGACTTCGGGAGGATGAGGAGGAGGCTTGCCGGCATCGGCAATAGTTCGGCCAGAGCATCCTCGACGACTACCGGCGGCGGGCCACCCTCGCGGCAGCGCTGGCGCCAAGGAGATTCAGAGGACGGTGCTCGGGGACCTGCTTCTGCAGCAGCACATGCAGTGTAACGCCCCGACCCGCTTACGACTGACAACTCTCTATGATCTCAAGACTTTCCTCATAGACCAACACTAGTCTGCGCATTTTGTACGCACCGGTAAGAACTTCCCGGTCAATCATCTATGCCGAAATTGCTCCAGGGCAAGCACGCTTAACCCTAGAGTTCTTCGGAGACGAGCTTTCGAAAAAAAGTTACAACTTATTAGTATAACAAGTATTCTATCAATCCTATTAAGCTCTGAGCCGCCTACAAGCCGCTCGTTTTTTTGCCCGCAAAGCCCAACAGGATATCGTGGGAGTAGAGAACTTGTGTCGGCAGGCTCTGCAGTATTCGTTAATTTATCTAGCGACTGATGCGCGGCCGCCTGCAAGCGCGCCTGCCTGCATCCTTAGGTGTTGTGAACTTCTGATTCCTAAATTATATCAAATTAAAAAAAATGTGTTCTGAATTCACCTAGAAGTCAGATTTTTTTCCCCATAAAAGAAAGCCAAACAATGAGCATAAACATATAACGCTTTCTGCGTATCGTTCACTACTCACTGTTGGTTTAATTGCTACCACTGACAGCTAAGTTTGGCAGTTTATAATTTCATTACTCAGAAAATAAGGAGATCCTTGATACTGTTTTTGGTTGAATTGTTTGAGCATAAATCCAAAGACGTCATTTCTATAGCTGCCTATGACAGTGTCGAGCACGATAGACTTTGACCCAGAGAGAAAACAGCAAAGACAGCTCCGAAAGGAAAGAGTGGCGTATGTGCATGGACTGACGTGCTCCGTAGTAGGCTTCGACGTCAGCCACCCGACCCAACTGCAGGGGACAGTACTGCAGAGGGTCCGGTAAAACCGATGAACATGTTCTGTGCAGCGTCCGTTCCCGTCGCAGCACCGAAAGGTGGCGTACATGCAGGGATTACTACTGTAATTTGAACAGGAAAAAAAAGTATTTGCAACGAGAGATTGCGGTAAAGGTCTTTGTTGGTGCAGCTGCCGTTCTATCTTCTGAGGAGCAGTTACTATTTTTTTTTTTGCCCCGAACAGCAGGTTATCAATTTGAAATGGAAAATGGAGGGCAATTGGTTGCAGAGACATCCAGTTCAAGAAACAGAGGAAGAATCTGAAGGAACCGAAGCAAAGCAGATCAGCAACTGAAGAACTGAATCAGATCACTCACATAGGATGAAGGGCATGGTCCTGAACCCGCCCTGCCCCTTCCCCTTCGCCGCCGCCGCCGCCTTGGCATCCCCCTTCTCCCCTCTCCCGCCCTCGGCCGCCATTGCTGTCCCCCCTTCTCCTGCTCCTTCAGAGGAGAACCGAAGCCGCCTCAGCTCGGGAGCAGAGCTACGCTACGAGCTGCGGTTAGGCTGGCACCGGTGTTGGGTGCCGGCACCCAAGACCCAACACTTTGTGATGCTTGTGGGAGATGGTCGGATGGAGACGGACGGGGGCTGCGTTGTACGCACGCTTTTATAAAGGAATCAACCGGGTCTACATGGGATTGGAATGGATACATGTATGCGGAAAAGCGGTCCGGGAACAGGACGCGTGCAGGCTCTCACTCAGCTCGCTCCAGGCTCCACCGCTGCTGGGGCGGGCGAATGAGCTGCAGCGCAGGAGCTCCGGCCACGGGACTCCGTCCATCCACTGCAGTCACATCGGGTGGCATGGGCACGTAAGGTTTGGTTACTGTTTGGCGACCAATTTGATGGTGCTCTAGATTTTGTGAATCAGTGAATGTATCGCCAGCAGATACAGGTTGTTACTTTTTTTAATTTGTAACTCCTTTCTACTGGGCTTTATTTTAACTTGTATGAGTTTTGACGTCAGGGTATAGAGCACTATGGTTTTGTAGCTTTCATCATAAGTTGTATACTAGGGTACTCGCAAAATTAAAAATAAAAATAAAAATTTTATAATAGGAAGCTAACAAAGATTGTGGTCATTGAGGAACCATACATTGTTTTAGTAATTGGCGAAAAAAACTCTATATATGCTTTGAGAGCTATAAATTACCACATTAATTAATAAGATAAATTTATGATTGGTACCGAAATTATCCGCCGCTATTTGTTACAGAATAATTAACAAAATCTCTATAGATCTATTTTTAAATTACCCATCACTACGCTCAAAATTTGTCGCTATACATGATTCCCCATTACCCACCTGAAAGATACGATAATTTAAATACGGATCAGTTTGGTTTATTTTGCAGATTGTTGATTGCAGCTTGAAGGTTGTTAGAATCTATAAGCTAAATCAAACAGATCCCATATTGTAATATTCAGTACTTCCTCCATCATGAAAAATAAGAAAAGCTGGCTTTTAAATTTGTTCCACTAAAAAGGGGGGCATCTTAATAAATGGCACGAGTGATAAATGTGTGAGGTGAATAGCGCCAAATTAATCATGTGATAATCATGTTAAGTGCACGTCCCGAATCGGCTCTAGTTTCCTGGTTTATTTACATGTCGTATTAGTATTGTTAAGTCAAACTTAAACCAACTTTGATCAAGTTTACAGAAAATATAGCAATGACTATACTATCTAATATATACACTGTCAAAATACATTCCATGGTGGATTCAATAAAATAAATTTGGTATTATATATATTATTACTTTTTCCTATAAATTTGATCAAAGTTGGTCCAATTTGACTTACGACAATCCTAATACAACATGTAAATAAAAACATAAAAGTATCATACCAGGATGGTAAAGCCCAAAGAAATAATACATACCACGATGGCAATATATATCAAGGACAAGGAACATGTATAGTGATGATAGAACAGATAAGAGTGACAGTAAACAAATGAAAATGTTATTGTGATGGTCTCGATTCAAATTATTACTGTAAAAGATGATACAACAGTACATATAAACATAGATTCTTGATACTGGCCATTCAAGGTAAATTGTGACCTTGGTATGGTGCTGAAGTGGTAGTGTGGAACAAAGACGGACACATATTCTGGTGATCATAGTCCATATGTAAATTATTGTGCCCTATAGAAAAATGAATTATTGTGCTAAACTAATAGACTTGGGTGCCGCACCTAATGTACGCACTTGTGGCGATAGGCACAAACAATTATTTGATTTCTATTAAACTGAATTATGAATCATCCGAGCCCCAAGGATCCCTAACACCTCATTTCTTTTTCTTCTCTCACTTTTTTTCGTTTGTGGATCGGAATCTCATAATGCTCCTGGTGTCGCCATAAAAGGAATAGTATTCGTGTGCGAATTGGTGCACTGAATCATTCTCGACGCACCTCAAGGGAGGATTGCGCGTGCGTGAGTCCACACCACGATGCCGGAAAAGCAACGAGTTAGCTTGTAACCTTGTACTCCTTATCACAACGCGCGGTGCCGTTCACCGGCGTCGTGGAGGCGGCGACGGCGACGGCACGGCTGGTCAGCGGCGGCTCGGCGCACAGTGGCGGCACCACTGCACTGGAGAATAATGGAGATGCTTGCCATGTCTCTCTCTCCTCTCTGGCTGAGGTAAAGAGACGGACACTAGTGCTACTTGCTGGGAAGGCTAGATGCCTACATGGTCCTCGGCACTTCTGGCTATTGAGGGCACCAGCAGTGTAGGGAAAAAGCAGTAAAGAAGTCCTACGTGGTTCTGCTCTTACCCGGATCATCAAGCAGGTAACAGTTAAAAAGATTCCTTCGGGGCTAGTAGCTCTATTGCCCGGTAGTAAGAAATATAAAATGCTATCTTCTCTCTCTGCAGTCACATCGATATCGGGGAAAAGGAAAAGAAGCGGTGCCAGATGCAGCAAAACAGCTGAGGAGCTAATATTTTTTCCATCGTTGGACCCACCTTGTTTACTGTAGGCAGTGAAGATACATTGTGAACTTTTCAACAACTAATGCCTCCTTTTTGTGGACCCCATCTTACTTACTAGTCCATATGTATACTTACCAGCTTACTAGAAATATCTCATCATTGAAGTTGAAATTAGATACCAATGATGAGAAGCAGAGATATTTCTCCAGGGTTTACTTCGTACTGCGAAAGGTTGCGAACTTTAGCTTTATTCAGTACTAGATTAGTACTCAACCAGGGAAAATTTTATTCGCGCTTTTAATCTCAGCAATTTACTTTTTTTGTTGACCGTTTTAGCTTATTAGGGTATGTACAACGGTTAGACAACAGCTGTCTATTTGAGTTCATATCAGCAAAATGAGGTGACGTGGTCATCATTAAATGAGGAAAGAGTGTGTTGCTGTCTACTATTTCGTCTACTGCTCTGGCTAGTGCTCCCATGTAAAACAACATCAATCAGAGGAGACATTAAATATCACACAGACAGCAAAATAGACAGCAACTATCTAAATTGTTGTAAAGCTGTCTGTTTAGCTGTCCATGTATGTTAAATAGACAGCAACTGTCTAAACTGTTGTACATGCCCCTAGGCTTCTGGAATCCAAGATTTTTTCTAGATAGTTACTGTCTGACTATCAAGGAACTATGACCTGTCATCGATTTGTCCACACAAAAAAGCAAAATGTTGTAGCAATGTATACATGTATGGTACATGATGAGTGTCATCGTATAGACTATGTATACATGTATGCAGGAAACAATGAGAATACCAATTTCCATGCTAATCGTGTAACTCAAATTGAGAATTCAATAAAACACAAAATGGAAAATATATTTAATTAACAAAAAAGAGCACAAGGTAAATTATTAATATTATTATTATATTTGGATCTATATTTTTTAAAAAAAATTTAATACTCATATATTTCAAATTATTAGCTCGTGCGGAACACGGGTTAATAAACTGGCATTCCCAATCCTCACAAATAGATAGAACTGTATCATTAACAATTCCACCCTGGTAGTCCAGTACTCCGATGGCCAATACTCGTCATTAGTTAGTCCAATTAACATAATAACGCAGCAACTCACGACGAAGAAAATATCTCAAATATCTTGCCGCGAGCCAGGACAAGTGGGGCAACATAACGGCAAAAGATAAGGACGCACACAGTGGTGACACTATCTGAAGTATACCATGCACTGACTCTGGAACAGTTGACCCAGAGGCATCAACTACAGGCACCAATTTTAGTAGCGTCTATCTCCTCTATCTTCAATAGCTTCGGGACGTGCCATGGCTTCAGGGTGTAGGACCAGCCACAGCCATGGTGTTCACTGTTCAGATTCATAGCCTCCCCGCCACTGTACCTACCGAGAGGGGATGGGCACCTTGCCATAGAGGTTAAAAACACATTCAGAGCTTGCACGAGCACGACCTTGTTGGTTGCAGTTTGACGTGCTGGTTCACTCATTACACACATCTTGGCCCGTGGACGACATGTAGGCCCGTTTGACAAGCACTCATCTTGGCCAAACAGTCACATGACGCGGGCTATTTGTATAGCACTGGAGAAGGTACTCTTGAGTGCCCAATTGACACGAACAACGCCTGGAATCGGCACGGCCTTCCTCCACTTGGTTGGGTCAGTGAGCCTGAGTCAAGGTTGCAACAGAGTCAGGCNTGTGTTGACACCAGATTTTCGCACCTGACATGTTGAGTCAGATGGTGACATGGTAAAGATGAGGCTGTGCGGTGGACCCATTGACTGGTCAAAGCCGAAGGTGACAGGGAAGGAAGCCAATGCTAAGGAGGAGTCCGATCAAGCAGGAGTCCGATTAGATGACGAGTTCGAAAGGGGAGACACGTCGGCTAAGGAAGGAGCGTATCAAATTCGGGGACTATTTCCTTTTCAGAAGGTGTTTGAGAGTCCCGTTGTATCTTAAGCTTAGTTTACCTTATTTAGTTAGTCTGGTCCGATCAGGACTCTCCATGACCAGGGTATAAATATGAACCCTCGTCCATTGTAAAGAATAATTCACACAATTCAATACAACCCGGCTTCACACCAAAACCCTAGTAGTAGTTACCGACGAAGCTCATTGGTGGACGGGCTGCATCAGTTCTGATCTCCGGCTTACCAGTAAGTTAGTCAATTTATCGAACTAGTATAGGCTTTGAATTGAGGCGCATCGCCCTTTCTCGTTTATACTGTTCAACCGATTTATCTCTGGATAATCAAGATTGATATAGATTCCCTACGTCGGAGCTAGATCAATATTGATTATTCAACAGATTATCGTTTATCGGACTATACTTTAAGCCTAGATTCCCTACGTCGGAGCTAGGTATCAAGATTAGTCTAGATTCCCTACGTCGGAGCTAGAATAATCTTGGTTAATAAAGATAGTCTTTGCGGTTTGTTGGAGTTGCTAGATTGGTTTAGATCTACGCCATGTGAATCAATTCTACTTCTTCAACGGCTTTGAGCATATGTCTTGGTCAGATTTAAGCAATATTTATCTTACATCATCGTTCTATGTCCGATCTTGCTTTGTGGTTTAATCTGGTTGGAATCAACAGTCCGATTGGTCACAAAAGATAGCCGAGGTGATTCAGAATCAATTCGGCTTGAAGCCTAAAGATGAAGCGAGGTTGTATCGGCACCCATACCCATCTTACTTTGATGCAGTGCCACTTCCTCCACGTTACAGAGTGCCGGATTTTTCCAAATTCTCCGGGCAAGATGATATGACCACCATCGAGCACGTGAGCCGATTCTTGGCTCAGTGTGGTGAGGCTGCTTCTGAAGAGGGACTCAGGCTCAGATTTTTCCCTCTGTCACTATCAGGGCCGGCGTTTACCTGGTTTACGTCGTTGCCAGCGGGATCGGTCACAGGTTGGTCCGACATGGAGAAGCAGTTTCATAAATACTTCTTTTCTGGTCTCAACGAGATGAAGATCTCCGATTTGATTGCCATCAAGCAAAGGAATGATGAGACCGTCAAGGAGTACATCCAACGATTCCGTGACACTAGGAATCGGTGTTACAGTCTGAAGCTATCTGACATGCAGTTGGCCGAGCTTGCATTCCAAGGTTTGCTCGCGCCGATTAAAGACAAGTTTTCTGCTCAGGAGTTTGAGACATTGGGGCAATTGGTTCAGAAAGTGTCAGCTCATGAGGTCCGATATCAGGAGATGAAGCGCATGAAGTTTTCTAAACAAGTATCTTATCTCTCTGATACTGAAGAAGAAGCTGATGTTAACATAGCTGAATGGACTAAATCCAAGAAGCCAGTGTCGCTCCCGTGGATCAAACAGAATCCTGAAAAGTTTGGATTCGATATAACAAAGGCCGATAAGATCTTTGATTTGCTACTCAGTGAGAAGCTTATCCAGCTTTCTCCAAATCACTCGATTCCATCGGCCGATGAGTTGAAGAAACGCAAGTATTGCAAATGGCACAACTCGACATCTCACGAGACCAATGAATGCAAAGTGTTCAGAAGGGAGATCCAATTGGCTATTGAGTCAGGCAAAATCAAGTTTGAAGATAGCAAGAAAGCCATGAAGATCGATGGTCATCCCTTTCTCAATAACTTTGCTGATTTCTCCTTTTCTGTTAATATGGTCGATGCTAGTGAAAAGGGGAAGGTCAAGGTGCTTACATCAGACCACGCCAAGAGTTCTGGTGCCGTTGATCCTGTGGTTCAAGTTACTGTTGAAGAGCTACGCAGGAATCATCAGGCGTTTGGGCGTGAATCTAATGCTCCTGGTGGATATCGGCCACGTGTGACTTCCCAAATGCTGATCAACAAATACAAGAGACAGCAGGCAGCAGTCCGAGCGTGGAGGGAACGCGAGGAACGACGGCGTCAGAGGCGTGAATATCAAACAAGGCGCCATGATGAAGAGTTTGATGATCGGCGCCGACATGATTACAGGTCCGGCGGCCGACGCCGATATGATGAGTGGTCCGATGACCGACGCTGGTATGATGACAGGTCCGATGATCGACGCCGGTATGATGATAGAGTTGATGATCGCCATCACTACGGTTATAGGTCCGATTGGTATACAGATGGACGTCAAGCTTATAACCGGTACGATCAAGATGATGATCATTGGGGGTGTCCTTTCTTCGTATACTGCTGGAACGAGAAACTTAGACTGCCATCGAAGGCAGATTGTCCTGAATGCAGCTTCCAGTATGAAGAGTACAGAGCTTCCAAGAGAGGTCGGCGATCAGTTCATGAACGGATTGGCGTCAGGATCGATGATCATCGAGATGAAGGCCGGGTTAACGCTCATGGCCACAAAAATAATGAAGGCCGGGCTGATGCTCATGGCCCTGAAAAGACGGAAGAGAAGGCTCCAGTTCACAATCGGACTGAAGAACCTCCAATGAGGCCTGGACAGTGGTGCCCGTCGGGGATTTCTAAGTCCAAGAAGAGGCGTGTGCAACGCTTGCGCTATAATGAGCAGATTCAGGAGCAAGAGTTGGCAAAAGAGAAGAAGTGGCGCGTCAAGATGGCCAATGATGATGAAGCAAGTACATCGGCCGCAATAAATATGGTTTTGATGCTGCCGTCCGATTTCGCTGCTCCTGATGAACAAGACGACCATGAGGTCGATTATGAACTGGAAGAAGCTGCTGCATGCTTGGTTCTGGATTCAGAGAAGGCAGTCTTTGAGAAGCCAAATGCAAATGGGTATCGGCACTTGAAGCCTCTGTACATCAAGGGATACGTTGATGGAAAGCCGATGACCAAGATGTTGGTTGATGGAGGAGCTGCTGTCAATCTCATGCCCTATTCTACATTCCGCAAGCTGGGGAAAGGGATTGATGATCTGATCAAGACAAATATGACGCTCAAGGACTTTGGTGGGAACGTTTCAGAGCCTCGGGGGGCAATTCATGTGGAATTGACCATCGGCAGCAAGACATTGCCGACTACCTTTTTTGTCATTGATGGCCAAGGTTCCTACAGCATGCTCCTCGGACGTGATTGGATTCACGCCAACTGTTGCATCCCATCCACTATGCACCAATGCTTGATCCAATGGCAAGGCAACAAAGTGGAAATCGTCCCAGCTGATGATTCGGTTAGCATTGCTACAGCTGAGTCAACAATTTGGGAGTTTGAAGGAGTTGAGTGCCTGTCAGGGAAGACATGGGATGGTGATTTCCTCAAGGTGTCCAATCAAGGACTAAAGCCGATCCAAGCAGTCGGCTCTGAAACATTGTTTTAAATGGATGATTATATAGAAGATCTTGAAGACCGAAGTGAGTTCGGTAAATTAGGATTTGGATTTACGTCGGCCGATGAATTAGAAGAAATAGATATAGGATCTGGTGATAGACCAAGGCCGACGTATATCAGTGCTAAGTTGGATCCCGAGTATAAACAGGAATTAATAAAACTTTTGAAAGAGTATTTTGATTGTTTTGCTTGGGAATATTATGAAATGCCAGGATTAAGCCGTGATATTGTTGAACATCGGTTACCTATCAAACCAGGATATCGACCACACAAGCAGTACCCGAGGAGGTTCAAGACTGAGATGCATGAACCAATTAAGGCCGAAATAACGAAGCTATTTGAAGCTAAGTTTATCAGGCCATGTCGATATGCTGAGTGGGTATCAAATATAGTTCCTGTTTATAAGAAGAATGGAAAGCTACGTGTTTGCATTGATTACAGGAACTTGAACAAGGCAACCCCGAAGGATGAGTATCCGATGCCGGTGGCCGATATGCTTGTTGATGCAGCATCAGGCCATAAAGTAATGAGTTTCCTGGATGGTAATGCTGGTTATAATCAGATTTTCATGGCAGAAGAAGATATTCCCAAGACTGCATTCCAATGTCCAGGTGCTATCGGTTTATATGAGTGGGTTGTTATGACTTTTGGTTTGAAAAATGCCGGTGCTACTTATCAACGTGCTATGAATTATATTTTTCATAGGTTGATCGGCAGGATAGTTGAAATCTACATTGATGATGTGGTGGTAAAATCAAAAGGTTATCGAGATCATTTGGCCGATTTGAAGGAAACGCTGGAGTGTACAAGACAACATGGATTGAAGATGAATCCGCTCAAGTGTGCTTTTGGTGTATCGGCTGGCCAATTTCTCGGTTTCTTGGTACATGAGAGAGGAATTGAGGTGAATGATCGGAACCGTAAGGCGATTGATGATATCGAACCTCCAACGAACAAGAAGGAATTGCAGAGTTTGATTGGAAAGATTAATTTTCTGAGGAGGTTTATATCAAATTTGTCGGTCCGATTGGAGGCATTTACTCCTTTGCTGAAATTGAAAAATGAAGAAGAATTGGTTTGGGAGCCTAAGCATCAAAAGGCATTGGATGAGATCAAGCAATATTTAGCATATCCGCCAGTTCTTATTCCACCACAGAAGGGTAAGCCGTACAAACTTTATCTATCGGCTTTTGATCATGCAATCGGCTCTGTCTTGATTCAAGAAGTTGATGGGAAAGAAAGAGTTATATTCTATTTAAGCCGAAGATTACTAGATCCTGAGACTCGGTATTCATATGTGGAGAAGCTTTGCCTTTGTTTGTATTTTTCTTGCACAAAATTAAGGCATTATTTGCTATCGGCCGAGTGTACTGTGATCTGTAGAGAGGATGTGATCAAGTATATGCTGTCAATGCCAATCATGAAAGGAAGAATTGGCAAATGGGTTTTTGCTCTAACAGAATTTGATCTCAGATATGAATCGGCCAAAGCGGTGAAAGGGCAGATAATGGCTGATTTAGTTGCTGACCATTGTGGACCGAGCATTGATGCTAGCAAGCAATACACTATGGAACTTGATATATCTGGTCCGATGGAAAAGGCCAATGTGGTTGACGCGGTTCCTTGGACTATATTCTTCGATGGTTCTTCATGTAATGAAGGTTGCGGAATCGGTCTGGTTATTATTTCGCCTCGGGGGGCAAAATTTGAATTTGCTTTTCCGATTGAGAAGTGCACAAATAATCAGGCGGAATATGAGGCACTGATGAGAGGTCTCCAGATTCTTAAAGATATCGGAGCTCAGTTTGTTGAGGTATTTGGAGATTCTTTACTGATCATCAATCAGTTACTCGGCAAATATGATTGTAAGATGGATGCTTTGTTATCTTATTTTGAAAGATGCCGAGATTTGATTAGCCAGTTCGCATTGGTGACCCTTGAGCATGTTCCAAGACATCATAATGAAGAAGCAAATCGGCTGGCGCAAAAAGCGTCTGGCTATCGGCCTACGTCTGATGTAATGGTACAGGAGATACCAGAAGGAGATTGGAGGAAAGAAATTGTTGAATATTTGAAGGATTCTACTGTCAAGACTTCTAGAAAAGTACGCTATAAATCGATCAGACATGTCTTGATTGAGGAAGTGCTTTATTTTCGCTCGATTGATGGAGTCCTGTTGAGATGTATCGGACCTGAAGAAGCCAAAGTTTTGATGGGAGAAATTCATGAGGGTGTCTGCGGGGCTCATCAATCGGCGTTCAAGATGAAATGGATGATAAGAAAGAATGGGTATTATTGGCCGACGATTCTAGAAGACTGTTTTGAATATTATAAAGGATGCCAAGAGTGTCAAAGATATGAAAATATTCAAAGGGCTCCAGCATCGGCTATGAACCCTGTTATCAAGCCATGGCCGTTTAGAGGATGGGGAATTGACTTGATCGGCCAGATTTTTCCACATTCAAGTAAGGGGGCAAATTCATATTAGCAGCAACAGATTATTTCACCAAGTGGGTTGAAGCTATTCCTTTGAGGGAGGTGAAGACGCAGAATGTTATTGAATTCGTTAGAGAACACATTATTTACCGATTTGGGATTCCACAGACGATCACAACAGATCAGGGTACGATGTTTACATCGGACGAGTTCAAAAATTTTGCTGCTGATATGGGTATCAAGCTTCTTAATTCATCGCCATATTATGCACAAGCCAATGGTCAAGCTGAAGCCTCCAATAAAAGTTTGATCAAGTTAATTGATAGAAAGATTGAGGAGTATCCAAGAAAATGGCATATTGTGCTTCCTGAAGCTCTCTGGGCCTATCGAATGGCTTGTCATGGATCGATCAAGGTTTCTCCGTATGAATTGGTTTATGGACATGAAGCCGTTCTTCCATGGGAAATTCGTACTGGATCAAGACGTATCGAGCTTCAGGATAAATTGAAGGCCGGCGAATACATGGAGCTCATGAATAGTGAGTCCGATGACTTGGCTGTTCGTCGGCTGCGCGCTCTTGAAAATATTGAGGCTAATAAACTCAGGGTGGCGAGGCATTATGATAAGAAAGTGAAAGGGAAAGAATTCAAGGAGGGCGATCTTGTCTGGAAGGTTATTCTGCCAATTGGTTCTAAAGATCCCAAGTACGGCAAGTGGTCACCGAACTGGGAAGGACCTTATCAAGTCGTCCGATGCGTTCCTGGAAATGCTTATATTCTACGAACGCTGGAAGGAGAGATGTTTCCTAAAGCATTAAACGGGAAATATTTAAAGAAGTACTACCCTAGCATTTGGGTAAATTCATAAGAGCCGATGCTATGCGTCAGGCTTGAAAGCCGATGGAAAATCGCCTCAAGAACAAAAAATAATAAGAGCCGATGCGATGTGCATCGCCTTAAGGGCTATATACAAACAGGAAAAATACATTACATTATCAAGCCGTTCAATGACGGATCAGGCTGTTTGAAAAGGGATTGCATATATATTCATATATTTCTCATATAGAGGGATTTCAGAAGATAAAAGGATCTAGTAGGCGCCGATGTACTTTGTTCATCATTGCCAGAACTAGATTGAAAGAAGGAAGGGCGAAAGGAAGCGCAAGTTTGAGGAGATATCTTCTTCCTTGAGTCAAAGAAATCCACCCCGGATGCAGTCCCTTGAAGAGCGCGCCGGTGGACGCTCTGCCCTAGCCTGTAAAGGGCACTCTATTACACCCCTCTGAAAAACCTTCCCTTTGGTGAACCATGAGAGGAACCTCACGAGGATTCTTCTAGCGGAAGTTCCACCTGGATTCACTGCGGGATCAGAAAAGGGGGGGAGTGCCCTATACTTCTTCACGAGAATTCTTCTAGCAGAGGAGGAGGAGGGAGTTGAATCCTACATCAAACAGAAGGAGTTTGTGCTCTACCATGAATATAAGCTGCGCCATGGCTAAGGGATGGTGGAAGAAGAAGGCTTGAGGCGGTTATTTATAGCCGGCGGTCGATGGATGAGGAGGAATGGAATCCAGGGGACGCTCGTGGAAACCGTCCAAATGAAGAACAGTATTCTCGTGGAAATGCGGCATTGATTCAGGGCTGCCGTAATTAAAGGAGGGGCGTCTTTTGAGGGACTGCATTGAAAAGTCGTATCGACTGGGTCAGAAGACGTATGGATACCCGCGAGGTAAATGTAGGGATCCATATCTGTTCGTTGTCAGAGGTTATTGCCCAGGAGGAAGATTGGGGAGCCGCGTAGTGCAGGGATGGAAAGTTTCGGCGCGAAAATCGGTGGAGAAGTTATGGTGACAGATACGAATTTTGGAACAAAATGATATTTTATTCCAAAATTGGGGGGCATGTGTTGACACCAGATTTTCGCACCTGACATGTTGAGTCAGATGGTGACATGGTAAAGATGAGGCTGTGCGGTGGACCCATTGACTGATCAAAGCCGAAGGTGACAGGGAAGGAAGCCAATGCTAAGGAGGAGTCCGATCAAGCAGGAGTCCGATTAGATGACGAGTTCGAAAGGGGAGACACGTCGGTTAAGGAAGGAGCGTATCAAATTCAGGGACTATTTCCTTTTCAGAAGGTGTTTGAGAGTCCCGTTGTATCTTAAGCTTAGTTTACCTTATTTAGTTAGTCTGGTCCGATCAGGACTCTCCATGACCAGGGTATAAATATGAACCCTCGTCCATTGTAAAGAATAATTCACACAATTCAATACAACCCGGCTTCACGCCAAAACCCTAGTAGTAGTTACCGACGAAGCTCATTGGTGGACGGGCTGCATCAGTTCTGATCTCCGGCTTACCAGTAAGTTAGTCAATTTATCGAACTAATATAGGCTTTGAATTGAGGCGCATCGCCCTTTCTCGTTTATATTGTTCAACCGATTTATCTCTGAATAATCAAGAGCTAGGTATCAAGGTTAGTCTAGATTCCCTACGTCGGAGCTAGGTATCAAGGTTAGTCTAGATTCCCTACGTCGGAGCTAGAGTAATCTTGGTTACTAAAGATAGTCTTTGCGGTTTGTTGGAGTTGCTAGATTGGTTTAGATCTACGCCATGTGAATCAATTCTACTTCTTCGACGGCTTTGAGCATATGTCTTGGTCCGATTTAAGCAATATTTATCTTACAGCATCGTTCTATGTCCGATCTTGCTTTGTGGTTTAATCTGGTTGTTCTTTGAGCATTGCATTGGTGTAGATTCCCTACGTCGGAGCTGGATCTTTGTAATACGCTTAGATTAATCTTTAACTGTCATGCTTGGTCTAGATTCCCTACGTCGGAGCTAGGTTCATCTTGATTAGTTAAAGGAAGCTTTGGTTATGCCTTATTGCTATTTGAATGATAAGTGTGATGTAGATTCCCTACGTCGGAGCTGGATCCCGCTTAATTGTTCAGTAGCATATCTTAGAATCAGAACGTATCTGTTAATGTTTTATCTGCTTATTTTGCTTAATCTGATCAACACCTGTGCGAGCATCTTGTTTAATTGACAGTTTGATGAATCGAATCTGGTTATCTAGCTATCTGACTTGATCATAGCTGGAGAAATCTAGATTCCCTACGTCGGAGCTAGATTTCTCTGAAAAGGCTATAGTCCGATCGGTTGGTTAGATGGTCCGATAAGATGAGTCAAACTGGCAATTAGGCAAGATGGACAATGTATCGGCTTACACTGTGATTATTTAATATCTTGTTTCAAGACACAGCTGATCCATTATTTTACATATTGGCCTTGTTATATGCTTTATTTCATTATTCAAAGGCTGGTCTGTTATATCAATCAAGGTCCGATCCTGATTGGTCCGATCCTGAGGTCCGATTTGATGTCTGATTGAGGTCCGATCACTCGGTCCGATTGACGTCATCATCGAGGTCCGATTCTGAGGTCCGATCAGTATCGGCCGATGCGTGTCTGATTGGGTCTTGGCTACAATTCGACGCTACTCCATCGTCTGAAATAGAGCCGGCACAATCATAGAGCAATTTAACTGTTTTATCCCCTTGTCAATTTCAGGTCAAATTGACTGGCACGCCGCGAACCTGAACTGGAGTGTAGACTGGCACTGGAGCGAAGCAGACTCTCCCCGGTCATCGTGTGCTGCACGCGGGAGATACGACCGCCGATTTTCCGCGTCAACAATACTTACTACCACAAAGATAGTATACAAGTTGTATGCCATGAAAGTGCTGAAAGAATTTCTTGTGACATTTCAATTTAGATGAAGAATGACAGTTGAACCTCTGCCGGAACTTCTGGCATATATATCCGGAACTTCTGATACGAGACAGAGGCTGCCGGACTTTTGGGTCGGAAGATCTGAAGCCGGCCGGAACTTATTCTTTTGCTACCTACTGATTCTGGCAAAACCGGTGCCACCGGTTTTACCAATCCGGTGCCACCGGATTTCACTGAACCATGCATTTCTTCAAAAAGATTATTCTGGTGCTTCTTGTCTTGATTCATTTCTGTTTATCTTCATTACTTATTCATTGCCCTACATTTATAAACACTCAAAGCTTCTTGATGAAGCGGTTAGTAGCATCAAGTGTTATTTGTCATAATCTTTCATTATTAATCAAAGATCGTTTGTCCACTATACATGCTTAGAAACAATAAGAGCATAGATATATAAATATGAGTGGACAGCTGGAGAGGTACTTATCATAGAAGAAGCATTGGATAACATTTTCTTCCATTGATCTCACTTAGTTCATTTATGATATGAAATTTCTCTTGAGATGTAAATGATGTAAGATGGAATTCTTCTCAAGTGAACCAAGCTTCCAATGCTGCTCCAGTTACCTACAAATCTTCCTTTAGGCACATTTTGGTACCCAACATGTGTTGGGTCCTATATGGTTAGTAAGCAAGGATTTAGGTACCCAAATGCCCTTTGTGCTTGTCCTAGGTGAACCAATCACATTAGTTGCACAAGAGTCAGTTGAGTTCCTCCTAATCTTAATAAACTTATTATTGACAAAATCAAGATTAGGATTTTCACCATTTGGACAATCCTTACCAAAGTGTCCCTTTTGACGACATGTGTAGCAAATCTTGTGCTTGATGTTGCTACTTTTATGTTTCTTGCTTGCAGAACATTTCTTCTCTTTAATACTTGCTTGTGCCTTCAGACCATGGCTGTTCTGCTTGACTTGTGGTTTCTCAGTGGAAACCGGTACAACCGGTTTGGTAAAACCGGTGCCACTGGTTTTGCCTGAGAGCATACTTGATTGGTTGACACAAGCTTCAATTTCGTGCCCTTTCTCACGACATCCATAACATCTTCTCTGTGCATGGTCTCTCTTCCTTTTTGATTGTTTTGGCTTGTTTTCCTTCTCAAAAGAGCACGAGGAGGCATAGTGTCCCATTTGAGAGCACTTGAGACATTTGATGTGGTCATATTTCTTCTTCTTCTTGTCTTGCTTCTCTTTTGGGATGGATTTGACAGAATTCTTGCAGGAGCTTTGCAATGTTGATCCCTTCTCAAGCTTCTTCACCATGGAATCACGGTTATCTTGAGAAGGTTGTGCAAGGCCCTTGCCTTTTAGCTTGGACAAGTCCATCTTAAGCCTCTCGACCTCTAACTTCAGATTGTTATTATCTTGTGCAATGTGATCATGAAGTGACTCTGCAAGAACTTGATCATACCATGTTGGTTTTGCTTGCGAGCCGCAAGGGTTAGCACAAGATATATGAATTTTGGCTAGAGAACATTTACACTTATGAATTTGAGGTTCCAATGATTTCATAGTAGTATGCATAACCTCATGATTCAATTCAAGGAATGTGTGTGAATCTACAAGCTTCTCATAAGAGCACTCTAGTTCCTTATGAGTAACCCGCAAGTTCACATACTTACTAGAGAGCTTCTCAAGTTGATCCTTGAGCCTTTGATTTTCTTCCTCCAATGATTTAGTCAAGGATTTATTTGACACCTTGATCTTCTCTTTGCTTTCAGCTTTGTGACGATGAGAAATGTTAGCATTCAAAGAGAAATGACTAGGAGCAGTAGATACCTCACTGTGCTGATGAGATAGCGAATTTTCGCTCGAGGAATATTCATCAGCCTGCTCCTGGCCAAAACCGGTACCACCGGTTCTGCCTGAGCAGACCCAGTGATGGTAGTCTTGTGATTCTCTCGCTCCTTGGATGGTGTCACTTGAGACTCATGGCAGATTTTTGGTGAAGCTGAGCACTCCTCAGGTGACTCCTTGTCTTCTTGCTCTTCATCATCACTTTCCATATCTTCATATGTATCCGTGATGAGAGACCAAATGTGATGGGCATCTTTTCGGATTTCTTCCTCGCTAGCGATGACATCCCATATGGTTTTACACACAGATCTTTGCAAGAAGTTAGTAACACAAGTATTGAGTTGCATGCAAGCTAACTCCTCTTGAGTGATGTTTGATCGATCAATATTGTTTGCATCATACTTAGGAGGTAGAATGCTAGCAACTAAAACATGTTTAATAACAGGATCTACTTTTCTAAGAGCATTATGAACATTACCAACCCACGAAGCATAGTTTGAGCCGTCAAGCTTGAGAGGCTCAAAGTTTACCTTAAACGACATCTTTTCTTCACGGCGGTTAAGCTTAGATGTGAAGCCAAGCTCTGATACCAGTTGAAAGGACCTTGATGTCGCCTAGAGGGGGGTGAATAGGCGAGGCTTAAAAATGTTACCACTTAAAACAAATTAATTAGCAACAATTGGGTATTTCAAATACCACTTTTAGAAATTCAATAAATGAACTTCTAAAAGGATCTTTAAAATCTCCAAATAAAAGAATAGCACGCCTAACGCAGCGGATATAGAACACTGCCACCAAAACCGGTACCACCGGTTTTATAAAATCGGTGGCAGTAAACCCCCGAAATAGATTGAATATGCTAGGGAGCTCGGAATCAAACCAAACTTGGAGATGATGATTGAAATGTCTTTCTAAGGTATATCTCCAAGTCCCTGCACTCAAAAACACATATACAACAATATCGAGCAATTTCACCAATTTGCAATATAAGCACAAAGAAGCTCAAACCAGCGGGGAGACACAAGATTTGTTTCCCGAAGTTCGGATTTACCGCTTGCACCAAGCAGTCACCAAGGCACGGTGAATCCTACTCTCCGTTGAGGAAGCTTATGCGACCATACTAGGTCAAGCTATCTCCTCAACGGGGCTCATCTGCCTGGTCGGAGGGGGCATCGGAGGGGCATCTTTCCCTCCACCCGGCGCCCTCGCCGTTGAAGGAGCCGGCGGCGGGCGCCTGTCCTCCCGTGGGGAGGGCCTCCTCGAGGAGCGTGACCCCCCTGGGTGGCAAACCGCCCGAGGAGACACGCTCCGACGGGTCATGGCTCCTATCCCGACGGGAGGGGGCCGCACTCCGACGGGTATCCTTCCGCTCCTCGGACACACGGCGGACGGGCGGGGGCGTATGGTCCCGCCGCTCGCGTTGGCTGTGCCCGGCGGACCGGTGAGATCGGCCTGGCCGAGAACCCCCGCTCCTCTCTACGCCCGGCTGCGACTACCTTTCGCTTCCACCGGACCTCGGCTCCCGTGCTGGAGGCAGGGACGACGCCGCAACTGCCCCAGGCTCAGCAGTGGGCACGCTCATGTCCCTCCCGTCCTCGTCATCCTCCTCCTCTGAGTCGCCCTCTGCGGGCTGCGACTCGGGATCTTCATCCTCGGAGACATCATCGCCTAGTCTCCTCCTCTTGGCCCGGTCGGCGTTCCTCGACCTCTTGGCCACCTCGCCCTGCTTCCACCGCTCCCGGCGCTCCTTTTTCTTCTTGCTCTTCTCGGCGGCAGCACGGCTCACCACCCTGTCTTCGGGAAGTGGCGCCCGGGAGAAGGTGATATTGTTGCTCTTCACCTAAAGAACTCGGGGTTAGAAGGCAAGAAAGAACTCAAAATCGAATTCGAGACAGGCGACGGAATTCTCACAACGGCCTTGGTGCCAGCGTTCGGAAGCATCGGTAGAAGACCGAGCGGCGGGTACTTGAGGTGAGCCTTCCCTACCGCTGCCGCCACCCGGCGCCGCACCTCGGCAGCAGAGGGAAGGGGCCCTGCCGTCACCTTCCCCACGAAGGGGCCTTGTCGGGGGTCATCTCCCACATGTGGAGGGCACGCCGCCTCAGCGGCACAATACCTCTCGAGAGGTACCCGCCGATGACCTCCGCCGTGGACACGTCTTGGGCCCGGAGCCGGCCGAGAGCCTACCATGCGTTCCTGAGGACCCTCTCCCAGTTCTTCTTCTCGAGCCCGTATGACCACTTCTCGGCGCCTTCTGGAACCACTTCCCGGTGTACTCAGGAAGTGGGTGCTTGGGGTCGTTCTTGAGGTAGAACCACCCGGGGTGCCATCCCTTGTTCGAACTCAGGAGTGCTGCCGCTGTCGGTCTGCAACACAAATTTGAAGAAGTACCTGAAGAGGTCCCAATGGGCCTCCATTCCTAGGTAGCCCTCGCACAGCGCCATGAATGTCGCCATCTGCTGGATCCCGTTCAGGTTGAGGTGATGAAGCTCCAGCCTGTACTCGACAAGCACCGCCCGGATGAACCTCCCCGCGGGAATGGAGAACCCGCGCTCATGGAAGGCGACGAAGGAGACGACGTACCCGGGCGGTGGCCGGGGAAAGTCCTCCAACCCCGGCTTGATCCATTCCTTGGCATCCGTCAGCGGCGGGAGCATTCCTCCCTTCGTGAGCCCCTCCAACTGCGCCAGAGTCACGGAAGAACGTACCCAGTTCAACATGATGGGTCCGCTGGAGGAGGAAAGCGCGGGCTCGGTGGAAGGATTCGAGCGCGGCAGCGGCGAGATGCGAACGCGGTGGCGAAAGGCGCGAGGAAGACACGAGCGCGGCGGCGGCAGAAAACGCGAGAGGACGAGCGCGACGACGACAAGGAGGACGAAAGTACAGCGGAAGGCGAAAGGGCTGGGGGTGCGATAAACCCTAGGCAGCCGCAGCACAGGGCTATAAAAGGGGAGGAGGCACGGAGCGGGGCGGCGGCATTAAATGCGCGGGCCCACCATCGGCACGGCGGCGACGTGCGCCCGTCGCTTCAACTGACGGCCTCAAAAGGCGCGCCCCCCTCCGTGCGGCCCGAAGCGGGTCAACGCCTCTGCTCCCGGCCCATCAACGGTTGAGCAGGGCTCCGGCCCAACAAATCACCTTCACAACTAAAAGCCCGAATACCTCACGACCCTGACAACCTCCAGGACAAACTACTCGGCTTCATTAAGCTTCAAAGCCTTAACAAGAGTATCCACTCTTCCTAAGGCTCGGGGGCTACACCCGGCGGGTGCGCTCGCGCGCCACCCGCCGGAAGAACCACGACTCAACACTCTCTCACAGCAACTGTACCTGGGCACGAGTCCCTAACTCCCGCCCAGGCTCGGGGGCTACTGACGAGGGTCTAGACTAGGGTTGATCGACCGACCCTCAATTCGAACGACACGTCTTCAAACAAACCGTCGGAAACAAAAACTAACCTCCAAATCAAGCAGGCCCACCCCGTCCGGGTGGCTCTGGGCCTGCCCGAAAAGATCCGCTCGCTCGACCACTCTCCGCCTCGCCCGACCAGCCTCCGCCTCACCCGACTGGTTCACTCCTTCGCGGCTAAGCAACCCCCGAGAGGACTCGCTCGCCTGACGAGTTTCCGTCTCGTCCGACCAGTCTCCGCCTCGCCCGACTGGTTCGCTCGGCGTCACCCCTCACATTTGCCCACTCTAGGCCATACCCAGCTGATGTCTGCCATGTCAGAATAGGATGGGCACCTGTCCATCGCCACGGCGGCCACAGGGCACCCGTCCCCTCCAAACAGGAACGCTACAGTCCCGGGAAAAGGACGCTCGCCTGCTCAAGCAATGACACCTGGAGTCCAAGAAGGCACAGTGCGAGTCAACCGCGACCCAAGAACCACTCAGAAACACATCCGGGAGACCGCCTACACCAACCACTCGGACATCGCCGGCTCCGGGTCAAATGGAACGCCCATTCCGTCAACACCAACTACAAACATTGAACAACTATTCGCCATGTACGGCCCAGGACGCAGGATGACGGCAACAAACCTTGGCGCTGTAACTCACTTTGTAATTCCTTCTTTTTTACTCCTCCCTTTCCTTATTCCCCTTGCGGCTATAAAAGGGGACCTAGGGAAGATAGATGGGGAGATGAAGAGAACACTCGTGCACACACACTCACGTAACACATTTTCACGCATTACACAGGGACTTGGGACAGTTCTCCCTCTCCCGACTGGTTTGTAACCCCTACTACAGACTTGGACTCGAGAACACTGGTTCACACTGGACGTAGGGTATTACTCTCCGGAGGCCCGAACTAGTATAACTTCCTGTGTCTCTTGAGCCACCATCCGGAGCCCTGACACGCGATCGTAGAAATATTACTTGCTGGCGGTAGAGAACCCCAACAATAGCACAGATATATACATTGACAATCAACGGCTCAGCAGAGCAAAAAAAAGTTTTATCATTTCTCCATTGCAATACTTTCATACTGAATTAGCTGGAGCTCCTCATACTCCTTAAGCATATAATTATCTTATGAAGCAAATGCCCAAAACCATGAGAATACACTGGGGTAATCTTAGGTAGGCGCGGCACCGCGCCACAGTTTTCTAGTTATCACCTAACTACGGCATGGCTCCGCATGCATAGCGTCTCATCTTGTGTGCCTGGCGAAATTGATTTGGATTTTGGATATACAAAGAAGAAATACATGAGTGCTGCAGTTTTTCTTAGGGGAAAAAACATTAGGGGAAATTTAAGGTAGGCCTTGTTTAGTTGGTTGAATTTGCGTAAATTTTCTGTAGAAAAAGTGCATTAGAAAGCGTGTCTCAAGAGAGGGGGCACGTTTCCAAGGCGTTACTTTTACGAAATTTTACAGAAACTTGTCCGAACTAAACAAGTCCGTAGTTTAAATAAATAGTATAAGTTTTGGGTTTACTCGTACTACAAGCAAGCTGGAAGTTTGGCATGCAACGAGCCGACAGTCGCTGTAGAGTGTAGACACACGCAGACACGCTCACTCTGCTGGGCCACACATGCTGAACAGGTGCTGGTGGGCCCCCATCAGCGACGCGTGGATGGAAACTGTGGAGCCGTCCTCGGCGCATGCTTCGACCACGCCGCGCGTCGGCGCATGGGTTAGGCTATGTCGAGGACTAGCCACTAGACCTGTTGCTGGGTATCCATAATTCATATTTAAATCCACACCCATCTCAAATGGAGAGGTTATAGATAAAAAATTGCTTATCCATTAGAAATGGAGAGGGCAGAGTATGATGAGAAACGTATTTATCCATTAGATATATATAGTATCTAATAAAAAAATTATCCATTGGATATGGGTGAGAACAAGAATAGGTTTGCCTATATTCTCCCCAGTGGCAGGTCAATGGGCAACAAAATTAGACCACCGCTCTCTTCGTCTGACTGTCTCATCCTTATCTTCTCCTCTTGAGGGCACGGCGTTCTCTTCAGCCAATCTCTCGGTCTCTTTCCCTATCCTCTCAGGCTCTCACGTTGTCTTCATGATTTCCCACAGATTTTCTCTCTTTTTTCTTGATTTCCCGTTGAGCGCTAAGGGGAGCTGTTGACACGAAAACGTGCCAAATACTAACCGCGCAGAAAAGCTCCTTGCAGCTTCTCTGACCAGACCGGTCAGACCGGTTCCGGTGACCGGTCGGATCGGTTCCCGCCGGGTAGTTGGGAGCTCGGCGAGAAAACCAACGAGCGCTCGTCCGGGAGGGACCCGTGAGGACGTGCGCACCTTGGGTTGTTCTAAGATCGGTCAGGCCACCAAGAACGTCCTCAATCGCCATGGAGACGAAGGAAGAACAGCAATTAGGGTTTGGAAGAGGCTAGGGCTTGAAGAACATAAAGTAGATGCAAAAAGTAAAGACAAATAAAAGGTAAATTATATTTGATTGATTGGATGATTCTCAATCGGCCGAATCCCTTTATATTTATAGGGAGGGTAGGTCTTGTCCCGTGAGGAGAGTCCTATTACAACTCAAATCTACAAAAGAGTCCAGATCTACTAGGAGCCAGGAATAACCAGTCTGACCGGTCCCCCACACCGGTCAGACCGGTCTGGGCTTGGACTTCACGTTTTGTTCCAATCCTTGATCTTGTTCCTCGCACCGACTGTTGCGGTCCTCTTGAGCCCCTAGCACCGCAATTTCCTCGAGTGAACCGGTCGGACCGGTCAAGCAAACCGGTCTGACCGGTCTGCCTTGACCTCTGCCAATTTTGGTCGTCAACATATGGCCCCCTGTTTTCTGGTGAAGCTTCCGAATCAGAAAATACTCAATAACCAAAATTGCTCTAAGGACAATGTTTATACATTGGCCATGTCTTGATGTCTTGCTCAAGTTGAAGTTGAAGCAACTTTCTTTGGTTTCCACACCATCTTTGTCTTCATTGCTGCTGCTGGCTTCTCTTCAACCTGTTGCTGCATTGACTTCTTGCGCATCCGCTGCAATTTTCTCTTTTGAGTACGGGACAAGCCTGAAGGACACCACCTTGGTTGCATAGATATTGATTCTCGCTTGTTGTCCTTTTCACTTGCCTCAAAACCAATGGATACACTTTCCTTAACCAGATTATCACTAGAAATAATCGGTCTTTGTAATGATTCATGATTGTAGTATGAAACAGGATATGGAACAAAATATTGCTGCATATTCATACTACTATAATCCCAAGGTAAATAGTAGTACGGATATGACCAGGACCATGATGTAGTCGGTCTAAAAGATGGATACAATGTAGCACTACTATTGCCTTGAGTTGAGAAAGATTCTTGGTGCTTTGATGAAGTTTTTATTTTTTCTGGCCGATTTCTAAGCTTCTGAGTAGCACCAAGCTTCTTGTATTTCTCCAGAAGTTTCTCAAAAGTCGGCCTTGATTTTTTCTCTGATTTACCAGAAACTCCTGGGGTCAACCGGTCTGACCGGTCCTGTCAGGACCAGTGCCTTTGCTTTTGGATTGCCCCCCGAGCGTCGAATTCTTTCTTGCAACTTGAGGGTCTTTTTTCAGCCACATCTTCTTTCTCCTTTTCTATTCTGGTCGTGCTTCACCAATGATTACATTTTTCCCTTTTGTTGTATCGGCTTGACTTGGCCTGATCAACACTTTAGGATTCTGTAATTCAATGGTATTGACAGAGAAATTCTTAGGAAAAGAATCAGAATCAACTTGCATTCCAACCAAAGTCAAATGGCCTTCATTAAGGGCCGATTGAATTCGCCTACGGAACACATTACAATCATTAGTTGCATGTGAAAAAGAATTGTGAAATTTACAATACGCACGTCGCTTCAACTCATCAAGCGATGGTATAGTATACGTGGTCTTGATGTATCCATTTTTATGCAACTCATCAAATATTCTATCATACTTGGAAATATCAAAAGTAAATTTCACTTCTTCTTGCCGATTTTTGTGAATCGGTTTAAGAGAAGGGCAACTATATGATTGAGAATTGCTCGGCCACGTAAATTCAGCAGCACATATCTCTCCATTCTCATCGTCCAATGAATCATTGCTTAGCATATGCATGTTGGGACGATCAAATTTAGAACGAGCATCTTTACTTCGGCTTTCTTGAGCCAAAGCTTTTTGTAATACTTGATTAATAGTAAGAAACTCATAGCCTTCTAATTTTTCTTTGATATGAGATTTCAAACCATTAAAAGATAATTCGGCAAGATCCTTTTCAGAAATACTCAAACTATAACATCGGTTTTTTGTATCTCTAAATCTTCTAATATATTCAGCAACAGATTCATCATTCTTTTGCATAACTGATGTTAAGTGAGATAGTCTCAATTCATTATCACCACTATAAAAGTGCTCATGGAATTTATGCTCTAATTGAGACCATGTATAAATAGAATTAGGAGATAATGCCGAAAACCATGAGAAAGCAATACCAGATAATGACAAAGGGAATAATCTGATTTTCAAGTGATCAATACTACCATGAATACCCAATTGTGCGTTAAACTGGCTAATATGCTCCCATGTAGTCCTATTGTCTTCCCCGGTAAATTTAACAAACTCTGGCACTTTAAAACCTTGAGGATAGGGCATAGCATCAAAATTTGCAGGATAAGGTATTTGACATGCCAAAGTTTTATCTTTAACCTCCACGCCAAAAGTATCATTAATCATAATAGCCAAATCCTTTTTGTATTCTTCAAGCAAGCTTTGAATATAAAGGTCATTTGAGCCTTGCTGATCATTAACATTTGGCACATGTTGAGGCATATGGTTCGGCTGTGCATGCAATGATTGCTGTAAATAGCCCGAACTTTGGGAAGACATAGGATTTGTAGTATATGTCATTGGAGTACATGTAGTATAACCAGAAGCACCATTGATTCGGCCAGAATTGGCCTGAACTTGTGATGTACTAGTTATAGGTTCAGGTGTTGTTTGATATGCAACATAATCACCCGAACCGGTCTGACCGGTTCCAGCAACCGGTCTAACCGGAATCTGGCCGTACTGCATGGGGGCGCTCAAACCGGTTTGACCGGTTATAGAAACCGGTCTAACCGGAATTGCCTGGCCAGATTGTCCTGGAAGATTTTACCCTGTTGAATAATTCAACGGCATCCCATATTGTGGCTCTTTGGGTGGTATTACTGCAGATGAATTATGAGGTACAATTTGTTGTGAAGTACCAGCCATATTAGATCTAATAGCATTACCAGTTACGGCTGAAGGTTGCTTTCCTATAGACTTATCTATCATGCCTTGAACAAGAGAAAGAACAATTTCTTGACCAGAAACTAGCAATCTATTAATTTGATCAAGAGTAACAGGCTCTGGTGCAGTACTCACAGTGGGTGTTACCTCATCTTTTTCTTCTTCTCCTTCTGAACGAAGAACCACCTCCTTGTCCTTGGAGATAGCACCTTTTCGATCCTTGGAGAAGTGCAAGAGGAACCATTGCGCCTTGTCTTCAAGCTTCTTCTTGGCTCGTTCCATCTCCTCCTTTTCTTGCAGCAGGAGTTGCTCAAATAGATGACGATCCTCAGCCGATAGCTCATTAGCAGTCGGCCTCTGAATATTTTCAGGATCAACTTCACTTGGCTTTGATAGATTAGCCATGGCAGTAGATCCTTTTTTCTTGTTCCCTAGTGGAGTCGCCAAAAAGTATGTTGACACGAAAACGTGCCAAATACTAACACGCGCAGAAAAGCTCCTTGCAGCTTCTCTGACCAGACCGGTCAAACCGGTTCCAGTGACCGGTCGGACCGGTTCCCGCCGGGCAGCTGGAAGCTCGGCGAGAAATCCAACGAGCGCTCGTCCGGGAGGGACCCCGTCAGGACGTGCGCACCTTGGGTTGTTCTAAGATCGGTCAGGCCACCTAGAACGTCCTCAATTGCCGTGGAGACGAAGGAAGAACAACAATTAGGGTTTGGAAGAGGCTAGTGTTTGAAGAACATAAAGTAGATGCAAAAAGTAAAGACAAATAAAAGGTAAATTGTATTTGATCGATTGGATGATTCTCAATCGGCCGAATCCTGTTATATTTATAGGGAGCGTAGGTCTTGTCCCGTGAGGAGAGTCCTATTACAACTCAAATCTACAAAAGAGTCCAGATCTACTAGGAGCCAGGAATAACCGGTCTGACCGGTCCCCCACACCGGTCTGACCGGTCTGGGCTTGGACTTCACGTTTTGTCCCAATCCTTGATCTTGTTCCTCGCACTGACTGTTGCGGTCCTCTTGAGTCCCTAGCACCGCAATTTCCTCGAGTGAACCGGTCAGACCGATCAAGCAAACCGGTCTGACCGGTCTGCCTTGACCTCTGCCAATTTTGATCGTCAACAGTTTTATTTTCTTGATTTCAAGTTGACATTTTTCTTGATTCCATGTATATTTTGTCTCAAGATTATTTTATTATTTCCTATCGATTTTTCTTAGACTTGTGGTACATGGATCGGTTCTCACTACTACAAAAAGCACCTATAGTCCCGATTGGGAACTGCGTTTAGTCCCGGTTTCCCAACCGGGACTACCTTCCCGGGACTAAAGCCTCTCACTTTTAGTCTCGGGTATATACATGGGACTAAAACCTATTTTTCTGAATAAAAAAATTAGGCCAGCTGAGGGCCTTCGACCACTGGCACCCGTCCCCTTCCGTCTTGTTCTCCGTTCTCTACCCTCCGGTCCCGTTCTCTATTCTGTTCCCTTTTCTCGTTTCCATCGATGGATTCATCCAATCCATCATAAAAAATACTGAATGGATAGATCAATCTCACAAATCATTCAAAAAATAGATCACACAAATCATTCTCCATGTTCATACAAATCACACAAATCAATCACAAAATCACACAGAATCATCACACTGAATGGATCTCTATGTTCACAAAAGCAAGAAAAAAAATGATCCAGACCTCTCATGACCTGGTCGCAGCGGCGGCTGGCTTACCCGCGCGTTGGCGGCATCCGCACGCCCGCGCCGTGGCGGCGCCCGCCTAGCCCCGCGCCAGCTCGATGTCCGGATGGCAGAGTTCTAAAGGTTTTTACATTCATCACAAAATCTGCAATAACTGTTCTTGGTATCGCGGCCATCGAGGTACCCAAACGATATGGTTATGTGGCATTGTTGAGACGGACATCGTCTGTGTTCCCAACCTCAACTTCCTATGCACCATTCCTACTCCAACCACCTTGATTTGGAAGATGTGTGGACCCAGATATCCCTGGCAGAATTGCCAGATTTCGCTCTTGCAAACACTACATTGTGGCCTGTGGTTAGGGATTTCTTTGTAAAAATCCCCATAGGACCATTTTTCACGATTCATGTTCTGGGGAGTGGGTCATGTAATTCTGCAGTTGTGGAAAAAAAACCTAGCCCGATTCGATGTCCGAATGGCAGAGTTCTAAAGGTTTTACGTTCATCACAAAATCTGCAATAGCAGTTCTTGGTATCGCGGCGATCGAGGTACCCAAATGATATGGTTATGTGGCATTGTTGAGACGGACATCATCTGTGCTCCTAACGTCAACATCCTATGCACCATTTCTGTTCTAACCACCTCGATTTGGAAGACGTGTGGACCCAGATATCCTTGGCGGAATTGCCAGATTTCGCTACAACAAACGCTGCATTGTGGCAGTGGTTAGGGATTTTTTTGTAAAAATCCCCATAGGCCCATTTTTCATGATTCAGGTTCTGGGGAGTGGGTCATGTAATTCTGCAGCCGTGGAAAAAAACCTAGCCAGATTCGATGTCCGGATGGCAGAGTTCTAAATGTTTTACGTTCGTCACAAAATCTGTAATAGCAGTTCTTAGTATCACGGCAATCGAGGTACCCAAACGATATGGTTATGTGGCATTGTTGAGACGGACATCATCTGTGCTCCCAACTTCAACTTCCTATGCACCATTTCTACTCCAACCACCTCGATTTGGAAGACGTGTGGACCCAGATATCCCTGGCAGAATTGCCAGATTTCGCTCTTGCAAACATTGCATTGTGGCCTGTGGCTAGGGATTTCTTTGTAAAAATCCCCATAGGCCCATTTTTCACGATTCAGGTTCTGGGTAGTGGGTCATGTAATTTTGCAGTTGTAGAAAAAAACCTAGCCCGATTCGAAGTCCGGATGGCAGAGTTCTAAAGGTTTTACGTTCATCACAAAATCTGCAATAGCAGTTCTTGGTATCGCGGCGATCGAGGTACCCAAATGATATGGTTATGTGGCATTGTTGAGACAGACATCATCTGTGCTCCTAACCTCAACTTCCTATGCACCATTTCTGCTGTAACCACCTCGATTTGGAAGACGTGTGGACCCAGATATCCTTGGCGGAATTGCCAGATTTCGCTACAACAAACGCTGCATTGTGGCATGTGGTAAGGGATTTTTTGTAAAAATTCACATAGTCCCATTTTTCAGGATTCTGGTTCTGGGGAGTGGGTCATGTAATTCTGCAGCCATGGAAAAAAACCTAGCCCGATTCGATGTCCGGATGACAGAGTTCTAAAGGTTTTACGTTCTTCACAAAATCTGCAATAGCAGTTCCTGGTATCACGGCAATCGAGGTACCCAAATGATATGGTTATGTGGCATTGTTGAGACGGACATCATCTGTGCTCCCAACCTCAACATCCTATGCACGATTCCTACTCTAACCACCTCGATTTGGAAGATGTGTGGACCCAGATATCCTTGGCAGAATTGCCAGATTTCGCTCTTGCAAACATTACATTGTGGCCTGTGGTTAGGGATTTTATTTGTAAAAATCCCCATAGGCCCATTTTTCATTATTCAGGTTCTGGGGTGTGGGTCATGTAATTCCACAGCCGTGGAAAAAACCTAGCCCGATTCGATGTCCGGATGGCAGAGTTCTAAAGGTTTTGCGTTGATCACAAAATCTGCAATAGCAGTTCTTGGTATCGCGGCGATCGAGGTACCCAAACGATAAGGTTATGTGGCATTGTTGAGACGGACATCATCTGTGCTCCCAACCTCAACTTCCTATGCACCATTTCTGCTCTAACCACCTCAATTTGAAAGACGTGTGGACCCAGATATCCTTGGCGGAATTGCCAGATTTCGCTACAACAAACGCTCCATTGTGGCATGTGGTTAGGGATTTTTTTGTAAAAATCCCCATAGGTCCATTTTTCACGATTCAGGTTCTGGGGAGTGGGTCATGTAATTCTGCAGTTGTGAAAAAAAATCTAGCCCGATTCGATGTCCGAATGGCAGAGTTCTTAAGGTTTTACGTTCATCACAAAATCTGTAATAGCAGTTCTTGGTATCGCGGCGATCGAGGTACCCAAACGATATGGTTATGTGGCATTGTTGAGACGGACATCATCTGTGCTCCCAACCTCAACTTTCTATGCACCATTTCTGCTCTAACCACCTCGATTTGGAAGACGTGTGGACCCAGATATCCTTGGCGGAATTGCCAGATTTCGCTACAACAAACGCTGCATTGTGGCATGTGGTTAGGGATTTTTTTGTAAAAATCCTAATAGTCCCATTTTTCACAATTCAGGTTCTGGGGATTGGATCATGTAATTCTGCAGCCGTGGAAAAAAACCTAGCCCGATTCGATGTTCGGATGGCAGAGTTCTAAAGATTTTACGTTCATCACAAAATCTGCAATAGCAGTTCTTGGTATCACGGTGATCGAGGTTCCCAAACGATATGGTTATGTGGCATTGTTGAGACGGACATCATCTGTGCTCCCAACCTCAACTTCCTATGCACCATATCTGCTCTAAGCACCTCGATTTGGAAGACGTGTGGACCCAGATATCCTTGGCGGAATTGCCAGATTTTGCTACAACAAACGCTGCATTGTGGCAAGTGGTTAGGGATTTTTTATTAAAATTCCCATTGGCCCATTTTTCACGATTTAGGTTCTGGGGAGTGGGTCATGTAATTCTGCAGTTGTGGAAAAAAACTAGCCCGATTCGATGTCCGGATGGCAGAGTTCTAAAGGTTTTACGTTCATCACAAAATCTGCAATAGCAGTTCTTGGTATCGCGGCAATCGAGGTACTCAAACGATATGGTTATGTGGCATTGTTGAGACGGACATCATCTGTGCTCCCAACCTCAACTTCCTATGCACCATTCCTACTCTAACCACCTCGATTTGGAAGACGTGTGGACCCAGATATCCTTGGCAGAATTGCCAGATTTCGCTCTTCCAAACACTGCATTGTGGCCTGTGGTTAGGGATTTTTCTGTCAAAATCCCCATAGGCCCATTTTTCATGATTCAGGTTCTGGGGAGTGGGTCATGTAATTCTGCAGCCGTGGAAAAAAACCTAGCCCGATTCGATGTCCGGATGGCAGAGTTCTAAAGGTTTTACGTTCATCACAAAATCTGCAATAGCAGTTCTTGGTATCGCGGCGATCGAGGTACCCAAATGATATGGTTATGTGGCATTGTTGAGACGGACATCATCTGTGCTCCCAACCTCAACATCCTATGCACCATTCCTACTCTAACCACCTCGATTTGGAAGACGTGTGGACCCAGATATCCTTGGCAGAATTGCCAGATTTCGCTCTTGCAAACACTGCATTGTGGCCTGTGGTTAGAGTTTTTTTGTAAAAATCCCCATAGGCCCATTATTCATGATTTAGGTTCTGGGGAGTGGGTCATGTAATTCTGCAGTTGTGGAAAAAAACTAGCCCGATTCGATGTCCGGATGGCAGAGTTCTAAAGGTTTTACGTTCATCACAAAATCTGCAATAGCAGTTCTTGGTATCGCGGCGATCGAGATACCCAAACGATATGGTTATGTGGCATTGTTGAGACGGACATCATCTGTGCTCCCAACCTCAACTTCCTATGCACCATTCCTACTCTAACCACCTCGATTTGGAAGACGTGTGGACCCAGATATCCTTGGCAGAATTGCCAGATTTCGCTCTTGCAAACACTGCATTGTGGCCTGTGGTTAGGGATTTTTTTGTAAAATCCCCATAGTCCCATTTTTCACGATTCAGGTTCTGGGGAGTGGGTCATGTAATTCTGCTGCCGTGGAAAAAAAACCTAACCCGATTCGATGTCCGGATGGACGAGTTCTAAAGGTTTTTCGTTCATCACAAAATCTTCAATAGCAGTTCTTGGTATCACGGCGATCGAGGTGCCCAAACGATATGGTTATGTGGCATTGTTGAGACGGACATCATCTGTGCTCCCAACCTCAACTTCCTATGCACCATTTCTACTCTAACCACCTCGATTTGGAAGACGTGTGGACCCAGATATCCTTGGCAGAATTGCCAGATTTCGCTCTTTCAAACGCTGCATTGTGGCCTGTGGTTAGGGATTTTTTTTGTAAAAATCCCCATAGGCCCATTATTCACGATTCAGTTTCTGGGGAGTGGGTCATGTAATTCTGCAGTCATGGAAAAAAACCTAGCCCGATTCGATGTCCGGATGGCTGAGTTCTAAACGTTTTACGTTCATCACAAAATCTGCAATAGGAGTTCTTGGTATCACGACGATCGAGGTACCCAAACGATATGGTTATGTGGCATTGTTGAGACGGACATCATCTGTGCTCCCAACCTCAACTTCCTATGCACCATTTCTGCTCTAACCACCTCGATTTGGAAGATGTGTGGACCCAGATATCCTTGGCGGAATTGCCAGATTTCGCTACAACAAACGCTGCATTGTGGCATGTGGTTAGGGATTTTTTTTGTAAAAATCCCCATAGGCCCATTTTTCACAATTCAGGTTCTAGGGAGTGGGTCATGTAATTCTGCAGTTGTGGAAAAAAACCTAGCCCGATTCGATGTCCGGATGGCAGAGTTCTAAAGGTTTTACGTTCATCACAAAATCTGCAATAGCAGTTCTTGGTATCGCGGCGATCGAGGTACCCAAACGATATGGTTATGTGGCATTGTTGAGACGGACATCATCTGTGCTCCCAACCTCAACTTCCTATGCACCATTTCTGCTCTAACCACCTCGATTTGGAAGACGTGTGGACCCAGATATCCTTGGCGGAATTGCCAGATTTCGCTACAACAAACGCTGCATTGTGGCTTGTGGTTAGGGATTTTTTGTTAAAATCCCCATAGGCCCATTTTTCATGATTCATGTTCTGGGGAGTGGGTCATGTAATTCTGCAGTTGTGGAAAAAAACCTAGCCCGATTCGATTTCCGGATGGCAGAGTTCTAAAGGTTTTACGTTCAGCACAAAATCTGTCATAGCAGTTCTTAGTATCGCGGCGATCGAGGTACCCAAACGATATGGTTGTGTGGCAATGTTGAGACAGATATCATTTGTGCTTCGAACCTCAACTTCCTATGCACCATTTCTGCTCTAACCACCTCGATTTGGCAGACGTGTCGACCCAGATATCCTTGGCGGAATTGCCAGATTTCGCTACAACAAACGCTGCATTGTGGCATGTGGTTAGAGATTTTTTGTAAAAATCCCCATAGTCCCATTTTTCATGATTCAGGTTCTGGTTAGTGGGTCATGTAATTCTGCAGCCATGGAAAAAAACCTAGCCCGATTCGATGTCCGGATGGCAGAGTTCTAAAGGTTTTACGTTCATCACAAAATCTGCAATAGCAGTTCTAGGTATCACGGCAATCGAGGTATCCAAACGATATGGTTATGTGGCATTGTTGAGACGGACATCATCTGTGCTCCCAACCTCAACTTCCTATGCACCATTCCTACTCTAACCACCTCGATTTGGAAGACGTGTGGACCCAGATATCCTTGGCAGAATTGCCACATTTCGCTCTTGCAAACACTACATTGTGGCCCGTGGTTAGGGATTTTTTTTGTCAAAATCCCCATAGGCCCATTTTTCACACTACCTTGGTTGCATATATATTGAGGAAGATTCTTGGTGCTTTGATGAAGTTTTTATTTTTCTGGCTGATTTCTAAGCTTCTTGTATTTCTCCAGAAGTTTCTCAAAAGTCGGCCTTGATTTTTTCTCTGATTTACCAGAAACTCCTGGGGTCAACCGATCTGACCGGTTACCTGAACCGGTCTGACCGGTCCTGTCAGGACCAGTGCCTTTGCTTTTGGATTGCCCCCCTCCCGAGCGTCGAATTCTTTCTTGCAACTTGAGGGTCTTTTTTCAGCCACATCTTCTTTCTCCTTTTCTATTCTGGTCGTGCTTCACCAATGATTACATTTTTCCCTTTTGTTGTATCGGCTTGACTTGGCCTGATCAACACTTTAGGATTCTGTAATTCAATGGTATTGACAGAGAAATTCTTAGGAAAAGAATCAGAATCAACTTGCATTCCAACCAAAGTCAAATGGCCTTCATTAAGGGCCGATTGAATTCGCCTACGGAACACATTACAATCATTAGTTGCATGTGAAAAAGAATTGTGGAATTTACAATACGCACGTCGCTTCAACTCATCAAGCGATGGTATAGTATACGTGGTCTTGATGTATCCATTTTTGTGCAACTCATCAAATATTCTATCATACTTGGAAATATCAAAAGTAAATTTCACTTCTTCTTGCCGATTTTTGTGAATCGGTTTAAGAGAAGGGCAACTATATGATTGAGAATTGCTCGGCCACGTAAATTCAGCAGCACATATCTCTCCATTCTCATCGTCCAATGAATCATTGCTTAGCATATGCATGTTGGGACGATCAAATTTTGAACGAGCATCTTTACTTCGGCTTTCTTGAGCCAAAGCTTTTTGTAATACTTGATTAATAGTAAGAAACTCATAGCCTTCTAATTTTTCTTTGATATGAGATTTCAAACCTTTAAAAGATAATTCGGCAAGATCCTTTTCAGAAATACTCAAACTATAACATCGGTTTTTTGTATCTCTAAATCTTCTAATATATTCAGCAACAGATTCATCATTCTTTTGCATAACTGATGTTAAGTGAGATAGTCTCAATTCATTATCACCACTATAAAAGTGCTCATGGAATTTATGCTCTAATTGAGACCATGTATAAATAGAATTAGGAGATAATGCCGAAAACCATGAGAAAGCAATACCAGATAATGACAAAGGGAATAATCTGATTTTCAAGTGATCAACACTACCATGAATACCCAATTGTGCGTTAAACTGGCTAATATGCTCCCATGTAGTCCTATTGTCTTCCCCGGTAAATTTAACAAACTCTGGCACTTTAAAACCTTGAGGATAGGGCATAGCATCAAAATTTGCAGGATAAGGTATTTGACATGCCAAAGTTTTATCTTTAACCTCCACGCCAAAAGTATCATTAATCATAATAGCCAAATCCTTTTTGTATTCTTTAAGCAAGCTTTGAATATAAAGGTCATTTGAGCCTTGCTGATCATTAACATTTGGCACATGTTGAGGCATATGGTTCGGCTGTGCATGCAATGATTGCTGTAAATAGCCCGAACTTTGGGAAGACATAGGATTTGTAGTATATGTCATTGGAGTACATGTAGTATAACCAGAAGCACCATTGATTCGGCCAGAATTGGCCTGAACTTGTGATGTACTAGTTATAGGTTCAGGTGTTGTTTGATATGCAACATAATCACCCGAACCGGTCTGACCGGTTCCAGCAACCGGTCTAACCGGAATCTGGCCGTACTGCATGGGGGTGCTCAAACCGGTTTGACCGGTTATAGAAACCGGTCTAACCGGAATTGCCTGGCCAGATTGTCCTGGAAGATTTTACCCTGTTGAATAATTCAACGGCATCCCATATTGTGGCTCTTTGGGTGGTATTACTGCCGATGAATTATGAGGTACAATTTGTTGTGAAGTACCAGCCATATCAGATCTAATAGCATTACCAGTTACGGCTGAAGGTTGCTTTCCTATAGACTTATCAATCATGCCTTGAACAAGAGAAAGAACATTTTCTTGACCAGAAACTAGCAATCTATTAATTTGATCAAGAGTAACAGGCTCTGGTGCAGTACTCACAGTGGGTGTTACCTCATCTTTTTCTTCTTCTCCTTCTGAACGAAGAACCACCTCCTTGTCCTTGGAGATAGCACCTTTTCGATCCTTGGAGAAGTGCAAGAGGAACCATTGCGCCTTGTCTTCAAGCTTCTTCTTGGCTCGTTCCATCTCCTCCTTTTCTTGCAGCAGGAGTTGCTCAAATAGATGACGATCCTCAGCCGATAGCTCATTAGCAGTCGGCCTCTGAATATTTTCAGGATCAACTTCACTTGGCTTTGATAGATTAGCCATGGGAGTAGATCCTTTTTTCTTGTTCCCTAGTGGAGTCGCCAAAAAGTATGTTGACACGAAAACGTGCCAAATACTAACACGCGCAGAAAAGCTCCTTGCAGCTTCTCTGACTAGACCGGTCAAACCGGTTCCAGTGACCGGTCGGACCGGTTCCCGCCGGGCAGCTGGAAGCTCGGCGAGAAATCCAACGAGCGCTCGTCCGGGAGGGACCCCGTCAGGACGTGCGCACCTTGGGTTGTTCTAAGATCGGTCAGGCCACCTAGAACGTCCTCAATTGCCGTGGAGACGAAGGAAGAACAACAATTAGGGTTTGGAAGAGGCTAGTGTTTGAAGAACATAAAGTAGATGCAAAAAGTAAAGACAAATAAAAGGTAAATTGTATTTGATCGATTGGATGATTCTCAATCGGCCGAATCCTGTTATATTTATAGGGAGCGTAGGTCTTGTCCCGTGAGGAGAGTCCTATTACAACTCAAATCTACAAAAGAGTCCAGATCTACTAGGAGCCAGGAATAACCGGTCTGACCGGTCCCCCACACCGGTCTGACCGGTCTGGGCTTGGACTTCACGTTTTGTTCCAATCCTTGATCTTGTTCCTCGCACCGACTGTTGCGGTCCTCTTGAGCCCCTAGCACCGCAATTTCCTCGAGTGAACCGGTCAGACCGATCAAGCAAACCGGTCTGACCGGTCTGCCTTGACCTCTGCCAATTTTGGTCGTCAACAGTTTTATTTTCTTGATTTCAAGTTGACATTTTTCTTGATTCCATGTATATTTTGTCTCAAGATTATTTTATTATTTCCTATCGATTTTTCTTAGACTTGTGGTACATGGATCGGTTCTCACTACTACAAAAAGCACCTATAGTCCCGATTGGGAACTGCGTTTAGTCCCGGTTTCCCAACCGGGACTACCTTCCCGGGACTAAAGCCTCTCACTTTTAGTCTCGGGTATATACATGGGACTAAAACCTATTTTTCTGAATAAAAAAATTAGGCCAGCTGAGGGCCTTCGACCACTGGCACCCGTCCCCTTCTGTCTCGTTCTCCGTTCTCTACCCTCCGATCCCGTTCTCCATTCTGTTCCCTTTTCTCGTTTCCATCGATGGATTCATCCAATCCATCATAAAAAATACTGAATGGATAGATCAATCTCACAAATCATTCAAAAAATAGATCACACAAATCATTCTCCATGTTCATACAAATCACACAAATCAATCACAAAATCACACAGAATCATCACACTGAATGGATCTCTATGTTCACAAAAGCAAGAAAAAAAATGATCCAGACCTCTCATGACCTGGTCGCAGCGGCGGCTGGCTTACCCGCGCGTTGGCGGCATCCGCACGCCCGCGCCGTGGCGGCGCCCGCCTAGCCCCGCGCCAGCTCGATGTCCGGATGGCAGAGTTCTAAAGGTTTTTACATTCATCACAAAATCTGCAATAACTGTTCTTGGTATCACGGCGATCGAGGTACCCAAACAATATGGTTATGTGGCATTGTTGAGACGGACATCGTCTGTGTTCCCAACCTCAACTTCCTATGCACCATTCCTACTCCAACCACCTCAATTTGGAAGATGTGTGGACCCAGATATCCCTGGCAGAATAGCCAGATTTCGCTCTTGCAAACACTACATTGTGGCCTGTGGTTAGGGATTTCTTTGTAAAAATCTCCATAGGACCATTTTTCACGATTCAGGTTCTGGGGAGTGGGTCATGTAATTCTGTAGTTGTGGAAAAAAACTAGCCCGATTCGATGTCCGTATGGAAGAGTTCTAAAGGTTTTACGTTCATCACAAAATCTGCAATAGCAGTTCTTGGTATTGCGGCGATCGAGGTACCCAAATGTATGGTTATGAGGCATTGTTGAGACGGACATCATCTGTGCTCCTAACGTCAATGTCCTATGCTCCATTTCTGCTCTAACCACCTCGATTTGGAAGACGTGTGGACCCAGATATCCTTGGCGGAATTGCCAGATTTCGCTACAACAAACGCTGCATTGTGGCATGTGGTTATGGATTTTTTGTAAAAATCCCCATAGTCCCATTTTTCATGATTCAAGTTCTGGGGAGTGGGTCATGTAATTCTACAGCCATGGA
>QPGU01000034.1:17634-59356 GCA_004135705.1 Alloteropsis semialata | reverse complement strand
CCTCAAGGGTTGCCCTATGCACTTGAGGGCATCAGCTTTGTTGAGGCCATAATACCAGGGTGCCCGATCACGAGGATTGCCGACTACCGACTCCGAACGATGAAGACTCCGAACAAGACACGATGGCCGGATCAGAAGGAAAGCCCGATGATAGTTAGAGTCCTACTAGGTTTAGGTCTGTTTTGTCTTGTAAGGCACGTCTCCCTGGATATAAATAGCGGGGGTCCTGTACGTAGAGGGTATTCCCAATCTTAGCCAATCCACCCGAGGGTACTTGTTACACCATTGTAATCTGTACTCGCCGAGATAATACAAGCAACAACTGGACGTAGGGTTGTTACTCGATTTCGAGGGCCCGAACCAGTATAAAAATCCCGTGTCTCTCTGTTCATCCACCGTGATCAATCTTCGCACAAAGCGGGGTGCTTGCCAGACAAATATCTGCCGAGTACAACCTCGACAGAGATGCGCCAGGTAGGGGCCCTTGCGTGAAGAAAGATCATTACCGATCGTCAACGGAGTCTGGATCGCCGACGCGTCGAGTTCGTCGATGCCCTACATGCCCAGTTCCGTCAAGTCGGAAGCCATCAGGAGTTCTGCCTTCGCTTTCGATCTCTATGCTCACAGCCATCTAGTGCCTGCACGGGAAATCCGCTTCGGGGATCTCATGTTCGAGCACCAAGGCGATTACGAGCTCAAGATGACAGGGATCAATGATCCCGATCTCACACGGAGCCAACTCCCGAAGACATTGCGGATCGCACTGCACAGTTGGATCTCGACTACAGTGGATCTAGCGATGGGTCGGAACAGCCCGAAGACTGCCACATCCATGTGCTAGCTACAAACGGGAGCGAGGCCGCCGCCGAGTCCTCCAACTCGCGCAGATCCATACCTCCTCCGCGTTTTCAGCAACGCACCAACTCTTCAGACGGCTAAAACCCGTACACAGCAGGTCGTGTCCTCACTGGCTCCCCGAAATCTCAACGACGATTTCTGGGCAGTCGAGCAGGACAACCTGCAGATCCGAACTCTCTTGGAGACGATGGAGGCAATGGCCGAGGGAACCCCGATGGCCACCATCGCCAAGAAGGCTCGGGAAGCAGCGGACAAGGCCAAGGAGCGCCTCGAGGCAGCCGCTGCCGCACCACAGGCTCTGTCAAATAGGCCTAGTGAACCACAACCGGTTCGCTCCCGATCTGTTAACGGACGACCCCATTATCGCTCACACGAAGGGCGTGACATGAGGCCGCAGCTCGAACGCAACCGTCGCGCTCGCGATGCTCGGGAAACTCTCAACTACAATCGAGATTACCGAGCACGTGAGGGCTACTACCGGTCCCATCCAGATTCACCGCCACGTGACTCCCGACCAGGCACAGGAGGATGTCTCGCATACTCCCCAGGCCTGCGCAAGGTCAGGTGGCCGAAAAAGTTTCATCCTACTAACATTGAGAAGTATGACGGAACGACCAACCCCCGCGAGTGGATTCAGATCTATTCCATGATCATTGACGCCACCGGGGGTGACGACTACATCAAGGCCAATTACTTGCCGACGGCCCTGCAGGGGTCAGCCCGAACGTGGCTCATGAACCTGCCCGAGGCTAGCATCAAGTCATGGAGCCATCTCTGGGAGACGTTTGAAGCCAACTTCCAAGGCACCTACAAACGCCCCGGACACGAAGGAGATCTGCTCAATTGTGTGCAGAAACCTGTAGAGTCCCTCCGGGACTATATCCGTCGCTTCAGCGACACCCGTAACACCATTCCCGATATGGTGGATGATCGGGTGATTGTGGCCTTTAATCAGGGCTGCAAGGATGAGCGAACGGCGGAGGAGCTTGCCAAGAAAAACCCGAAGACGGTGGCCGAGCTCTATGGGATCCTGGAAGAGACCGCCAAGATGGCGGATGCCCGAGCACGGGTCCATGGAAAGCCCGAACAAAGCCAGCCAGCCGGGGAAGGCAAGAAGAAGAATAAGCATAAGAACAAGAAGCGCAAGACCGAGGGCGATGAAGTCATGGCCGTGGACAACAAACCCCCGTACAGACGTCAAGGCAAACCTGCCAATCTCCCGATGTACTGCCCGATTCACCGATCTACAAAGCATCACTTCGTGGACTGCATAGTGTACAAGAAGCAGAAGCAGGAGGAGGAGAGCCAGCAGCAGGGGGCTCCACGTGACCAGGCAGCTCATAATCCTCGGACGGCGAACTACATCTTCCCGAAGATCTGGAGATCGCCACAATTTTCGGTGGCTATTCTACCCGAACCTCCAAATCCCAGCTAAAGCTGGTCGAGAGGCAGATAGCAAGCACCGAGCCCTGCAAGCATCCGTTGAGGTGGTCCAAAATCCCGATCACATTTGATCAGAGGGATCACCCCGAGACGCTGTACGTCGGGCCGCTACTCCCACTGTGTATCAAACCTTGGATCGGGCCCCGCAAGATCGGACGAACCCTGATCGACAGTGGAAGCGTCCTCAATCTATTGTTCATCAACGCCTTCGACGAGCTAGGAATCCCGAGGAGGTCCTTGTCCCCAGTGGAGAAGCCTTTCTACGGGGTCATACCAGGCATCCAAGCCTTTCCCTTAGGGAGGATTGATCTGTAGGTGACCCTCATGGAAGGCAAAAACATCCGAACAGAGTTCCTCACCTTTGAGGTGGCTGTAGACCTGAGCATTTCCGGCCCGGCCCGACCCGGCCCGGGCCCGGCGGGCTTTGGCCCGCCCACGACACTCAATGGGACGGGCTTGGGCAAAGGAAATGAAGCCCGAAAAAAAATTTCGGCCCGACCCCGGCCCGAACTATTTAAATGAATTATTTTCCTATTGAAAAAGAACGGGAAGCCCGAGCCCGACCCGGTTTCGGCCCAAAAAAGGAGCCCGTTGCTGCCCATGGGACGGGCATGGGCGGGATTTTAAAGACCTGAAAAGACCGGGCTTTTTTAAGGCCCGGCCCGAGCCCGGCCCGGCCCGCCATTTGCTCAGGTCTAGGTGGCTGACATCACATCAGCATATAACTGCATCCTGGGACGGCCGTTCTTGAAGAAGTTCATGGCGGTCGCCCACTTCGCCTACTCCATGATCAAGGTCCCGGGGCCATTGGGCCCGATCACCATATGCGGTGACCGCAAGGGCGCGGTCCAGTGCGACATGAAGACCCTGGACATGATCAAGGGAGACGAGCAGGAGCCAGCCAAGGCTGCCGAACCTGCCAAGAAAAAGACCAAGAGTCAGCCAAAGGCTGCCGCGAAGGCAGCAGTGGCTGAAACCTCCCGAGCGGCAGAGACCCGATCAAAGGCCAAGGGAAAAGAAGTTCCCGAACCGGTGCCTGCGGGGGAAAAGAAGACTGATGACGGCGCCGCCGAGAAGCAGACTGTGGTGGTCCAGACCCCGATCAAGGAGACGCCATCACAGCAAGCAGGCGAGTCGCCAGCTGTCGCCTCGCCAAGAGCGCCACCGGCAAAACGCACCGAACCGGGCACCAAATCGGTGGCCCTTGATGAGGCCGACCAGACCAAGACCACCCAGGTGGGCTCTGGTCTGGATGACAAATAGAAACTCGAGCTCATTGCTTTTCTCTGGGCAAATGCAGATGTGTTCGCTTTGGAACCATCTGACATGTTCGGGATCCCCAGGGAGGTGATCGAGCACAAGCTTGGCGTACGAACTGGCGTCCAACCAGTCAAGCAGAAGCAAAGAAGATATACCCCGGAGAAGCAAGACGCCATTAACGAAGAAATCAACCGACTACTCAAAGCCGGCTTCGTTCGAGAGGTCCCTTTCCCGAAGTGGCTGGCAAACCCAGTCATGGTGAAGAAGCCCAACGGAACGTGGCGGATGTGCGTGGACTACACCGATCTGAATAAAGTCTTCCCGAAGGACGAGTATCCACTACCTAGGATAGATCAAATTGTAGATTCAACCTCTGGATGCGAGCTGCTTTGTTTTCTAGATGGTATCATCAAATCAGCATGTGCATTGACGATGAGGAAAAAACTGCATTTGTAACTCCCTTCGGTGTTTACTGCTATATAAAGATGCCTTTTGGTCTGAAAAATGCGGGTTGCACTTATCAAAAATGTGTTCGTATTGTTCTCGACGGTCAAATCGGCCGTAATGTGGAAGCATACATAGATGATATTGTCGTGAAAAGTAAGTTAAAAGGCGATCTAATCGCTGATTTAACCGAAACATTCAACAACTTGCGTGCAAACAGGATGATGCTCAACCCCGCCAAATGCACCTTCGGTGTATCATCGGGTAAGCTCCTCGGTTACCTTGTTTCACAACGAGGTATAGAGGCAAATCCACACAAGATCAAGGCAATCGACGACATGAAGTCTCCATGCAGCCGCCACGAGGTCCAGAAGTTGGCAGGAATGATGGCGTCCTTGAGTCGATTCGTGTCCAAGTCAGGCGAACGAGGTATGCCATTCTATAAATTGTACGTAAAACTGATCGTTTTGAGTGGTCGGCAGAAGCAGAAGAGGCGTTCCAGGCGTTCAAACAATACCTACGGAAAATGCCCGTACTGGTCCCGCCGCAACCACAAGAGGAGATGCTGTTGTACGTAGCAGCCACACCAACTGTTGTCAGCACGGTTCTGGTGGTCGAGAGACCAACAGAAAAGTCAACAACACAACACCCCGTTTACTTCGTGAGCGAGGTGCTACATGACGCCAAAACAAGGTACCCTCAGATTTAGAAATTACTATATGCCGTGCTAATGACTTCCAGGAAGCTCAAGCATTATTTTCTGAGCCACAAGATCAAGGTCGTGTCGACCTACCCCCTAGGCAACATTCTACATAATCGGGATGCCGTGGGAAGGATTGTACAATGGTCTGTGGAACTGGGGGCTTACGACGTTGAATTCATACCCAGAACTGCCATCAAGTCGCAGGCTCTGGCATATTTCATCGCAGAGTGGACTAATCCCGAACCCGAAGAGGCTGCCCAAAATCCCGAACACTATACTATGTTCTATGATGGAGCTTTTTACAGAGCAGGCGCGGGGGCTGGGGTGGTCCTGATCTCGCCACACGATGACGTCATCAGGTACGCATTACAAATCAATTTTGTTGATCCAACCCCTACTAACAATGTTGCCGAGTATGAAGGACTCTTGACAGGACTCCGCATAGCTGCATCTCTTGGCATTAGGAGGCTGCTCGTGAAAGGGGATTCCGAGTTAGCCGCAAAGCATGTCATGAAAGAGTATAGCGCGCGGAGCGAGGTCGTGGACAAATATTTGGAAGCATACAGGCGGATGGAGAGCAAGTTTGATGGGCTTGAAGTCCAACACGTAAAAAGGGAATTCAATGGCGACGCAGACAAGCTAGCAAAGGCAGCTGCCGAGCGCACACGGCTCCCAGGTAACGTGTTACTTGAAGTTCTTACTAAACCCTCTGTGTCGGTTTCACTGCCGAACCAAAACACTGCGCCTGCTAAGGGCACAGTTTCTACAACCAACGAATCCGTCAAGGAGTCTATGTTGGTCGGTACGGCCCGAGCCGCCGCTCTAGTTGGAAATGAGGAGAACTGGATGGATCCAATCTGGACGTACCTCACAAATCAAGCTATTCCGGATGATGATGCCACACTGGAGAAAATCCATCATTAAGCCAAGAACTATCAATTGGTTGACGGGCGGTTACACAAGCTAACCCGCAATGGGATGCTCCTCAAATGCATCACACGGACCGAGGGCATTAGTTTGCTCCACGATATTCACGGAGGAATCTGTGGATCACATGCTTCTCCCCGATACCTAGCAGGGAAAGCATTTCGACAGAGCTTCTACTGGCCTACAGCTCTTCAAGACGCAGTCGAGTTAGTTAAGAAGTGCGAGGCATGCCAATTCTTCGCATGGAAGCAAACTAAACCTGCGCAAGCATTAAACACTATTCCCTTATCATGGCCCTTTGCCACATGGGGAATAGACATCCTCGGGCCCTTTCCAAGGGCTGTCGGGGGATACAGATTTCTGTTCGTCGGCATCGACACATTCACAAAATGGGTTGAGGCCGAGCCAGTTCAGAAAATTACAAAAGAGGCAGCTGTCAAGTTCCTACGGAGTATTGTCGTACGATTCGGGGTCCCGAACAGGATAATCTCTGATAATGGAACGCAGTTTAAAAGCAAAAAGTTTTCTGATTTCTACTACGACCATGGGATCAAGCATGATCGATCATCGGTGAATCACCCGAAGACAAACGGGCAAGTAGAGCGTGCCAATGGCATCGTGCTCCAGGGCATCAAGAAGAGAATCTTTAATAGATTACAAGCTTACGACAAGCGTTGGATTCATGAAGTTCCTACAGTACTTTGGTCAATGAGGACCACCATGAACCGAGCGACAGGCGAAACACCTTTCTTCTTGGTGTATGGAGCAGAGGCGATTCTACCATCCGACATCCGACTACAAGCCCCACGCGTGGCACTATTTTCAGAAACTGAAGAGCCTGACAGACGTGCAGATGAGCTAATCCTCCTGGAGGAGGCTCGTGATGCAGCTGCTTTTAGAGTGGCACAGTATCAGCAAAAGCTGCGACAATACTACGATGCTAATGTTCGCAAGAGAAGCCTATGCATTGGTGACATGGTGCTCAAGTTAGATCAATGCACCAAGGACAAAAACAAACTGTCCTCTCCATGGCAAGGGCCATACATCGTAGTAGACATCGCCCGACCAGGAGCTTACATGATCGCGGAGATAGATGGAGATATACTGCCAAACACGTGGAACACAGATCAACTGCGTAGATTCTACACCTAAACAAAGGTAATCAAGCAAGTTCAAGCCTGTCCATTAAGTTTGGTAGATAAAAGCCATCATCCGCGTCGCCTACAGCGCCAACAAAAAAAAAGATAAGTTCTACACACTTTACTCACCCTCGCTTTTATGCTCGGGGGCTGGGTTCTATTTTTCAATTCTGTTTCTACTCTTTGTTATCATCCTGCATATACTAACAAAGAGTCGGGGACTACCACGCTGAAAGTTTTTTCAGACCTATTCTATGCATCCCAAGCGCAACGCTCGGGGGCTCCCCATATGATCGGGACATTCTTGCGGATTAGTACTTCTAAGACTCTTTTTCAGCATGCCCGCATGACTGTAAAAGAGCCCGGGGGCTACTATGGTACCATCACCACGCAAGAATTGGGCTTTTTAAATCAAGAAGGCTAGGCTACGCTAATTTGACCAAACACCATAACTACAAGGAATTACACAGTTCAGAAGGTCGCTCACGTCTCAGCAACTAAACAATTCCAAAATAGCTTATGGTAACAGGATTTTTGGCTATGACAAAGCTATCAGTTAAAAAGTTCAACAAAAACATCGATCAGCTCTAAAACTTATGCAAACCATGCCAGCATATATTTCACAAAATAAAGCTATAGTCTAAACCTTCAAAGTTTTGCCCTATTACAGGATCCGAGCACAAAGTTCAAGGCGATTCCTCCAAGTCACTCAAATGGAGGTCAAGTTTCTTTACAAACGGTTCCACCAAGGGGGCAAGACTATCGAACAGTACCTCAGCATCTGTTGCCGAGCACTTGAAGCCTTTGGAGAGCAGTGAGACGTCGAGATCGGGAACGTGGCTTTTTAAGGCCCCGATGGTGTGAGTTGCAGCGACGCAAGCACCTTCCATCAGCCTGGACTCCAAGGACGCACTGCGCCTCTCTGAAGCTTCAAGTCGGGCAGTGAGATCAGCGACATCCTTGTCCCGAATAGCAAGCCTGCCGACCAGTTCCGAGCTCTTCTTCTCGAGCACCTCAATGCTCTTGGAGTTAGCTACAGGATCAAAGGATGTGTGTAAGCAAAAATTCGCGGATGAGGACCCAAAAACTAGACATGGTAGCATAATGCATATACCTTCTTTCTCGGACTGGAGAACGGTAACTTGGGCCTCCAGTCTGATCATAGACGCTTCCGCAGCAGAGGCACGAGCGTCCAATGCACGCTATTGCTCCTCGGCTGCCGAGAGCGAAGTAATGATCGGGCCCAAGGGCGTCGGGGCAGGTCCTGCAACCTCCACAAGCTTATCCGCATCATCGGGTCGGGCTGCCGAGTCAAGCTCAGGAGTTTTCTCTGATGGCTTGATGGGAGGAGAAGCAGCAGGCTGGGGAGGCCTGATTTCCCGAACGAACAATCAAAAATAGTTAAACAAAATTCTCTCTGTGAGAAATATTCAAGCATAACCAAGCAAGTCAGAGTTCTTACTTGGATGTCGGGATTCTAACTTTGAATCGTTTGGCACCAGATACAGGCTTTGATGGTAGTGGGGTCAGATGAATTTCCTGACGAGAAATCTCCCGAACACGTTTAGCTTTGGTTATGCGGTCAAAGGCTGCAAATAAACGCCCGAATACGATCATGCTTAGTACCTGGGCATCAGGACGAGGCGGGTCGCGACTGGGTAGCAGCTCACCGGGACCGGGCATACCAAGAGTTCCCGAACTTGGTGTCACCCTCTCTGTGCTCATGCTGCGAGAGCGCTTGCGGGTTCGGGGGACAGTCACCTTGGGGCTACTCAGGATCTTTTTCTCCACAGCAGGCGATGGTTCAGACTGTTCGTTGGTCGGGACCTCGATGCCTTGGTCGACGGGCTGCTCCCCCTCTTCCTCAATATTGATGGCTCCGCTCACGGCATCAACAATAGGAGGGACCTGTTCAGGAGAAAGAAGATATATCATATGAACATTAAGCAAGAAAGTGAGTTTTCTGAGAGATAGTTTACCTCTTGAGGAGGGTTGTCAGCGCTGTAAGGTGTTGGGACGCCTTCCCACTCTGGGAGATCGGCCCCGAACATCTTCTTCAAGCGAGCAGTCACCTCTGTTTCTCTGGGACAACTGCTAGTTAAGAGTCATGATCTCAAAATGACCGAATGAACTCATAAAAATTACCCAACGAGAAAAATTAAAGACCAGCCTTCGGGCTTCATTCTATTCGGATCATTGTTGCCCCTGAACGACCAAGCGTAGCGGTCATGAGTCATGAGAGGAATAAATCTCCACCTGATGAAGACTTCTGCTACGTGGACTGCTGTTAGGCCGGCATTACGGAGCTCCAAGATCCGATCAGTATGCTTCTGCATTTCTAGAGTCACTCTTGGCAAAGCCTTGGTTTCTTCCTTGAGATAGGGCATCAATTGCTTCCCTTTCGCCACTGAGGCTTGGGGAAGGGTGATGTAAAACCAATGACGTTCATATCCCTTCCATCAATCTTTTACTGGAAAGGGGATATAAATCTCCCGATCTCTCAAGGAGAATCCGATGGACCCGATCATGACTTGATTCTTGTAAAATGCAGGAGTGTAAAAGTGTCTCCACAAAGGCAATGAGGGCTTAATTCCTAACCAAGCTTCGCACAGAAAGGCAAAAATGCTAAGCATGGTCAAGGCGCCAGGCTTGAGGTGCACAAGCTCAATCTGGTAATGCTCACAGATGCTGTGGAAGAAATCTGATGGATAGACCCCAAATCCACAATGGAAGAACTCCAAGAAGGCCACCAACTCAAGAGTATTGGCGGTCGGGAATAGCTGACCTTTGGCATGATGACGAGGGAAAAGGCTGGTGTCAGGGAGCAGTCCAAGGTCCTCCAGCTTCTGCAGTTGCTTTGTCGTAGTGGTGGATTTGTCCCAGTACTTGTCTGTGGTGCAGATCGTGTTGCCGTTGCGAAGTTCTCGTCCGGTGGCGGCACTGCTTTGATCTCCTGATGACTCGCCATCAGATGTGGAGTGGTGCGAGGATGCCATGGCGGTGAGGAGCTGGCTCGAGAGACTGGAGGAACAGATGGATAAAGGGGAGAAAATGGATGAAGAATGGCAAGTGTTTGCAGATGCAAGTGAGGAAGACGAAGGCCCAAATGAAATCCGAGCGGTTGTGCCGGGGGACTTTATGGTTTCGCGAGGAAGCTCGAACCCCGAGAAATCTGGCCTTGAGCCGCACAATCCGCAGTCTCTGTTGGGTCAAAAAGATTCTTTCCTTTTTCTGCGACACACGTCGTTTCGAAAACTGTGCAGGTCAAATTCAATGCATTTAGGATTGCTAGCTTATCTGGGAAGCTATCAGTTTTAAATGACCGAACACTTGGAGTGTATAGAGGAAATACCCCGATCATGATTAATCAGGGTCAAAATTTCCCGAACATGCGAAGTACTGGTTGGTCTGTTCGGAGGAAGCTTCTGTTCGGAGAATTTTGTTCTTTGAACAGACAATTTCGCAAACAGATTGACATGAAAAGTTTCCAAACACAGGAAAAGGGACTATTGTTACATTCATCAAGTGAAAGTTCTTCATTAATCCAAAAGGAGTACATTTCACGGGGGATCGATAACTATCCTAAAACTAAAAATTCAAAATAATGATCTTTGCCTGACTGATGTCATCGGCTAGGATCTGGGTGGTGTGGCGCCGGCCGGCGGATCATCTGCCGCGTTCTCTTCTTCAGAGTCACTGACGGGATCCACGAGCGCTCCGTCTCCAGGGATCCTGATCAGGTCGCGGTTCAAGGAGACGAAGAGGCGCCGGGCGAGTTCTTCGTCGCCGCTGGTGTCCACCGGAGCAGAAGACGAAGATGCGCCTGCACGCGACAGTTTTGGCTTCAGCCGAGCTCTACTCCCTCCTCATGTTGACTCGTCGTCGGAGGAGAGGGAGATAGGGGACGCCAGGGCTGGAGAAGAAGACGCGGGCGCTTCCCGGCGGCAATGCTCGACGGAGCAGCCTCGGGAGCTGGAGACGCCATGGCCGGAGCCTCCTCTGGTGGCTCGATCTCGACTCCTTCATCCCCATGCCAGGGGAGGGCAAGGAGGGGAGCCTGAGGAGGAGCAGCAGGTGGGGTCGTCGCCGGCGGATCCTCGGCTTGTCGGATGGTGGTTCGGCAGAGCTGCGGGGAGAGTCTCCGAAAAGGAGGCGAGGGAGCTTGAACTTGCCGCTAAGTTTTTTCTTTCCCATGGCGAGGGGAGGAGGAAGGCTTAGAAAGGAAGGTTCAAGTACAAATCAATCCAAGGGATTCGGTATTTAAAGACTCAGAGGCGACGCTTCGCATGAAAATCGAGGAACTGGAGTAGAGCCGTAAATGCCAATCCAAGGGATTCGGTATTTAAAGACTCAGAAGTGACACTTCGCACGAGAATTGAGGAACTGGCGTTCCAGTTTCCCAGATGGAATATTTTTATCAAGTCTTACGTAGCAAAATTCATGACTCACTTACTCAAAAGGTCTTCACTGGTTGTCCTCCCGGTAGCTTATTCTTGACTCGACGAACGGGTTGTCCTCCCGGTAGCTTGACTCGACAAACAGGTTGCCTCCCGCAAAGTGCTTCGTTTATAGTCTATAGCTAGACTTCTTTTTTTCTTCACTTTGGACCAACGCTCGGTGTGGGCATTGCAATCTTTGGCACCCACTTCTTTACGATCCTTGGCTTGGGTGCTGGATTATTCTTCAGCTTAGTCATCTTTTTGGTCTTCACAAGCGGGCATTGAGCTTTTGTCTCGATGGATGCAACAACTTCTTTGGTCTCCTTCGCTTCCTTCTTCTTTGGCTCCTCCTTGGTGTCACGTCGGTGAGGTGGAATATATTTAATATTGATCATATTGCATACCTCTAGACGTGGACGAAACTTGAACTCGCTCATGGTGCCATTGATGTCGAACTTGATCTCCCCCTTGCCAACATCGATGTTTGCCCTTGCGGTCTTGAGGAACGGCCTCCCAAGGATGAGTGGTGACTTTGTCCCTTCTCCCATATCAAGAATCACAAAATCAACGGGGACTAAGTGTTCTCCAACCTTCACGGGTACGTCTTCAGCGATGCCCAAAGGATAGCGGACGGAGTTGTCCGCTAGCTCTAGGCACATGGCAGTGGGTTCCGGCTCCGGTAAGCTTAGCTTCTCGTACACGGCCTTCGGCATGACGCTCACACTTGCACCAAGGTCACACAATGTCCTTTTGAACATGTATGATCCGATGGAACACGGGATGGTTGGACACCCCGGATCCCTCTTCTTCTCGGGAGCTTGATCGGCGATAGCAGTGCTGCATTCTTTAGTCATCTTGATGGTGCTTGGCGGTGGCATCTCACGCTTGTTTGAAAGGATGTCTTTGAAGTAGCGAGAGTATGTTGGAACTTGTAGAGCGTCCAAGAGCGGCATATTGAAGTTCAACCTGTGAACCACTTCAACAAATTTTTCGAAATGCTCATCAATTTTACCTTTGTGGTAACGTGGCCTCGGAGGAAGAATCTTTGTATCTTCATCGATCATCTCAAACTCCGGCTCTTGGGTGACTATTTCCGGTGCGGGAGTAGGCGCCTTCTCTTTTGATGTCATCTCGGCTTCAACACTTGGCTTAGGCTTCCTTGCTCCGGCCGGTTGTTCGGGATCTTCGGTCTCCTTCCCCGAGCGAGTTTGAATTGCTTTTGCCGTCTCTGGATTTTGAGGTTGCCCTGGTAATCTTCCTTCATTACTAGGTAGGCGTCCGGCTAGCTGGGTCACTTGTGTCTCTAGCATCTTCATCACGTTGAGCACTTGGTGGTTAGAGCGTCCGATCTTCATCACTGTTGACGGTCCTTATAACAGGAAATCCGACCGTCAATAGGCTCAGAAACTAATAAAGATCAAAGCATAACTTAGACATTTGTATTCAAATAGAGTTGTAACATGCATATCTGGAATATATTTGAGTACAGGGACTACGGTGTAAAAGATGGACGAAACTGAGCACAGGCCCAGGTCGGCCGACCTGGCTAGGTCGGGCGACCTGGCCTGAACCCCGATCGAGCCCATTTTCCACATAGGTCAAGAAGCACACAAAGGAAGGATCATGGACGTTGAATCATGGTCGGTTCAAGTCAAGGGTGAGGATGAGCCACATGTCACTCCCACGGATTGAAGGGCCCACACCTCAACTCATTTGCACCCAAACGGAGTATACCCACCTGGAACCATCATAAGGACCCACATGGCAGTCTACCTGAGAAGAGTGGGACCGAATAGCGGCGAAACTAGGTCGGCCGACCTGGCTAGGTCGGCCGACTTGGCCCTGCGGCCGTTTCGTTCCCCCCTTGACCCGTACCTGTAAACCGCCATCAGGAGTCCATCAGAGCCGTGCAACGCTGAAGACGGTGGATCCGAGGGTCGGCCGACCTAGGCCCACATCCAAACGACCTCAACCGCCTCTGACCGGCTCCAACCACCTATGTGATGCTATAAATACCTGCAAGGGGCGCCATACTCAAACACACACTAGAAGAAGAGCTCTCCTTTGCTACAAGCTTAGTCTTAGTCTTAGTAGTGATAGTCATAATGTTAGATCTTCTGAAGGGCTTCCGGAGGAGTCTTGGTAAGTTCTAGAGTTCAACTCTTGTATTCTCTTACTTACTTATAGTACTCTGAGCTTAATGGAATACTTTCATACTTATGTTGTATGCCTCAGTTATACCTTATCTACTTAGTATATACTACTTATGTCTTGCACCTTATTCAAGTGAGTGTATGCTATGACATTGGCTCAATGTGCCTCTGGGTTGCTCTATTTATTAACGTGATAGATAGAGTTGTATTACATATTGCAAGCATGGTGTTTGGGATATAGAATACTGTTGAGGGTACCACTGCCCCACGGATTAGAAGAGGTAGGCGACAGGTGGTGACAGCCCTGTCCGTCCTTTGTAATCCTCCACATTCGGGAGTGGGTATTAGGCCTTTATGATAAGACGTCCTACTGTCGTCCCTTGATGAGGGAACCACTGGATACCTCGATATGTCCTCTTGCATATGATCATTGAATGAGCTTGTATAGGGTATTGTAGTATATCCAAGTCCCATATGTATGATGCTAATGAACCCTTATTAATCTTCACTAATGGTCTATTACTAACTAAGACTACCATAATGATGAGCAATGAACTTCTGTGTGTAAGAATATATCTGTGAGGCGATTTTTATCTCAAGATGCCTATTCCAACTTCCACACGCCTCTATCCATCATTGCTACTGAGCAGCTCTCTGAATTGATTATTCTTGTCCAAGATCTTCAGGTAGATGAATCTCTGTGGGATCAATGGTCATATATATGGGGTACTGCAGATTACAGTTCTAAACAGGCTTATAAGCAGCTAAGGGGGACTGCTCCAGTCAGCCCTGTATTTAAATGGTTATGGAAATCATGTTCCAGGGGCAGAAACAAGTTCACATTTTGGTTATTGCTTAGAGACAGGTTAAATACCAGGAACATTCTTCGAAGAAAAAGGAGAATTTTGGATGATTACAGTTGCCCTCTTTGTACTAGTACCTCTGAAGAAACTGTTTTCCATCTCTTTTTCACCTGCACCTTCAGTCAATGGTGCTGGCGGTTTCTTAATATTCAGTGGAACACAAATCTGGATATCCTGGAAATGATAGTTGAAGGAAGAAGGGTCTTTGCAGCAAGAATTTTTAGAGAAATAATCATTGTGGCTTGTTGGGCTATATGGACGCACAGAAACGAGGTCATTTTTGATGGGGTGGCTGTATCACTCAGAAGGTGGAAGCATATTTTTTGGGAGGAATTTAGCCTTATCTTACATAGGGCTAAACCAATCCTGAAGCAGGAGTTAGATTTGTGGTTATGTAATTTCCATTAATTTCTTTCAGATTTTGTTTCTTTGGGCCTGAGGCCTTGTAATTTGTACATATTCTTTACATCAATAGAAAAAAACCAGTAGGGGCCTCCCCTGCTGAAAGTTCAAAAAAAATGAACTTCTGTGTGTCACATTACCTATTCATTTCTATATCATTTACCCCTGCTTGGATTATGGTATATTAATGTTGTTGTGAGTAATTGCATTGGATGACATCTCTCTCTTAACTAAATGCTTTCCCTACGGATAAACAAATAACGATACTCTGGAATACTCTCGGGTGAAATGCTACAACGTACTTCTGTGCGCTTGCAGAATATCTGTAACGTCTAGATTTACGATGAAGTATCTCTAGTACCATCACTACTCTAAGTGGTGATGCTAAGAAATACCAACAAGCATTTCTGGCGCCGTTGCCGGGGAAAGCATTGGTTAAAGAGATTTGATCATCCATGCATTTAATGCAACAAGATTAATTGCTGGTAATCCAGCAGGTTTACCCTTTTGCTCTGTTTCTCTGTGATATGAAACAGGGTAGTGCATGACTGGTTTCCAACTACGTTGAGAACCCGAATACCATAGGAATGAGGGTACATTCTCGTGTCGTAATCCCTCAGGTGTTCTTGTCGGAAACCTCCAACCAAGGAGAACCACCCGTTCCTGTAGCACCCCAACCGGAAGAAGCCATGGCCAACAGGACCATCCGTGACTACTTCGCCCCGTCCGCTGCCCAGATCCCTACGGGTCTAGCAGTGGAAGTGGGGGATCATGCTTTTGAGCTGAAGGCCCCGCTAATCAACATGGTGCAGGCTAGCCCCTTCTGCGGGAAAGCCAATGAGGACGCCAGTGCTCACCTGCAGCACTTCCTGGAGGTGTGCAGCACCATCACCATCCAAGGAGTAAATCAAGAGGCCATCAGGCTCTGCCTGTTCCCATTCTCACTGTTGGAAAGAGCCAAACAATGGTTCTATTCCAACCGTGATGCGGTAAACACATAGACCAAGTGCTCCAACGCCTTCTTGGCGAAGTTCTTCCCCATTGGGAAAACCAATGCCCTTCGGGGAAGAATTTCCTGCTTCCAGCAAGAGTCCGGAGAGACGGTTCCGGAAGCGTGGGATCGCTTCCAGGACTACATTCTGGCATGCCCCCACCATGGCATGCAAGAGTGGCTCCTGCTCCAGAACTTCTACCATGGGCTGTCCCAGACAGCCCGTGAACACATGGATGATGCTGCTGGAGGGGCATTCCTCTCTTTGACCGTGGCCGCCGCTAAGCTTCTCATAGAGAAGATGGTGTCAAACCAATCCTGGAATGATGACCGTCTTCAGGGACACAAACGCGGTATGCACACCGTAAAGGAGGTGGACATGCTGGCCGCCAAGATGAACCTTATCATGAAGCGCCTTGATGACCGCACCAAGGATGGAGGCGCCGACAATAAAGGGCCACTAGACTCACACATGATGTGTGAAGTCTGTGGAGAAACTGGCCACTCGGGGAACAACTGCCCCGAGACGCAAGAGGAGGTACAGTTCGTGAACGGCAACAACGGGTACCAGCCTCAAGGGAACTGGAATCAGCGACACCCATTCTACCAGGGAGGTAACAACAATAATTCTTTCTCTAACCAACCTTCCCTTAAAGATCTTGTCCTTGGTCAGGCCAAGATTAATGAATCTATCTCTAAGAGGCTTGCTGCTAATGATAAGGCTCTGGAGGGCATAAATTCTAAGATAGAGAGTTTGTCCTCCACCTTCCAGAGCCAGCTGAGCTTTAACAAAATGCTAGAAACACAATTAGCTCAGCTAGCCGCTGCTGTTCCTCTGGAGACAAGGGGCGAATTCCCGGGCAATCGGATTCGTCTTTTGAGAATGTGAAAGCTGTTTCTACGAGGAGCGGTAAGGCTACTTGGGATCCAGTCCCACCTAACCATGCAGGAAAAACAACACCGAGGAAGAAGATCCCAGAAGAAAGAGAAGAGCCCGAAGCTGAGCTAGCACCAGCTGGACAGACTACGCCACATGAGTTCTACGACAACAACATCTTGCCGTTCCCTCGACGCCAAAAGAAACCATCGGCAGACGAGCAATTTGCCAGGTTCGTAGAGGTTATTCAAAAATTAAATATACATGTGCCATTGTTGGAAGCTATGCAGGTACCGACCTACGCAAAATACTTGAAGGACATTCTCAACAACAAACGTCCACTTCCGAGTATCGAGGTCGTAAAGTTGACTGAGGAGTGTAGTGCAGCCATCCAAAACAAGGTCCCAGAGAAGAAGAAGGACCCAGGGTGTCCCACCATCACTTGTACAATCGGGACACAGCATTTTGAGCAAGCACTCTGCGATCTGGGGGCAAGCGTCAGCGTCATGCCAAAGGTAGTATTTGACCGCCTTAATTATACTACTTTGTCCCCTACTCCCATGAGACTGCAGCTGGCCGACTCCACGGTTCGCTACCCGGAGGGGATAGCCGAGGACATTCTGGTGCGCATCCGGGATTGCTTTGTCCCTGTCGACTTCGTGGTTCTGGACATGGACGTGAGCAACGACTCATCGCTCATCCTTGGGCGACCCTTCTTGAGCACAGTAGACGCTCACATTAATGTGGGTGCTGGAGAGATCCAGCTTCACATTAATGGTAAGAAGGAGAAGTTTGAGTTCAGGCCAAAGGTGGAGCAATGCTCCATGATCAAGATCAAGTATGGGAGAAACAGTCAGAATGTCAAGGAGGTGGAGGTGACACCTCCAGAGAAAGACAGCCTGATTAAGTTCATGGAGAAGTTCTGGGAGAAGGATTTTCCCATCCGGTATTATGCAAAGCACAATAAGAAGTCTACACGAGGTGCGAAAGCACAGACGAAGAAAACACCGGAACAAGCTGTTGATCGCCAAAAGAAGCTAAAACAAGTATGGCGGGTTAAATCATCTGTATCCTCATCTCCAGGGTCAGATGCCGTTTCGTCAAGTTGAATCCTACATCGGAGACATCTTCACTCGACGACGTAAAACACGAGTCCTGCGCTGACAGGTACATCGGTGTCATCAAACTAGCTTGGGGGAGGACCCTCAGCTCAGGTAAGTTCAGGTAAGTATTATCGAATAAAGTTTTCTTTCAAATAAAATTAGTAAATGAGAGCCATCCATGTTAATCCCTTAAATGTTTTAAGTCCATGCTTAAATCTTTATCCTGGACATGATGAATAGTTGCTCTTAGTTCTCTCTTGTACCTATGTTTCAACTTGCTATTCTCCTAAGTTTTGAGTTTGCTGGTTGAGCATGATCTTTTCTGTTATCTTGTCTATCTGTGGGTAGCATATGCAAGCTCTAGTCTAGGTTGTTGTTGGCTATGATATGATAAGACTTGAGTTACCTTAAGATCTTACTAAGCTAGACGTGATAACCGGAGTTTCTCTTTTAAAATAAAATAGAGAGTTCCTTATGGTGATTGATTCCCTACCAAAGCTCATATAGTTTTAAACTCCTACATAAGCAACTTGATTTTGCATTGAGTTTTGTCAAGGTCACTATGATTCTTAGAGATCTACTTCATGCTTTTAAAGCCAAGATCATGCACACACCACCTCATACATGTTACACTTCTACTCTGGAAGTAAACATGACACCCATCCATCCACAAAATAAAAGCTCTACATAAAGTTTGATACTCTCCCCCAACTTTATTGCAAAAAAGAGACATGGGTTGATAAAAAAAATTTGGACACATGAAGGTCCGAGTATGTGAAAAAACAGAGAGAGAGCAAATGTAGGCTCTTGGTTCATAACGTGCAGCCATGTCTCTAAAAGCAACTCTTTAAGGGGAAGAGAAACCTGTACAAAAGAGCTATCATACTTTTTGCCATCCACACACGTGCACATCTTGGTTTGAGAGTATGACTTATTTCTCTTTGAATCCTGATCTTGACTTTACAATATGTGATGCTATAAAGCTCTCCTAGCACAAGCTCCACTCCAATGAGTGACATGAGAGTTGAGAGAGGAAATTGGTAAGGAAATACACCATGAGTGACTTGAGAGTACCACCTAAGGAACTCTACCTTTTGAAAAATCCCAAAACCTCTGGTTTGATTGTCAAGCAAGGTAGAAGGCAAGGTGCTTGGTCTAAGTCGTTCTAGCCATCAACCGCCAAGACAAGGAGAAGCTACAAGCCCCATAAAAGGCCAAGGTAATAAGGGAAGTTTATTTTACCAGCTTATTTAATTCTTGGTAGAATATCTTGCTGAACCACTGGTACTTTAGAGGAGTAATGAGGAAGCAACTCCTGATCCACTGAGCCTAAAAGTTTTAGTCTTTTGCTCAGGACGAGCAAAGGCTAAGCTTGGGGGAGTTGTTGACGGTCCTTATAACAGGAAATCCAACCATCAATAGGCTCAGAAACCAATAAAGATCAAAGCATAACTTAGACATTTGCATTCAAATAGAGTTGTAACATGCATATCTGGAATATATTTGAGTACAGGAACTACGGTACAAAAGATGGACGAAACTGGGCACAGGCTCAGGTCGGCCGACCTGGCTAGGTCGGGCGACCTGGCCTTAACCCCGATCGAGCCCATTTTCCACATAGGTCAAGAAGCACACAAAGGAAGGATCATGGACATTGAATCATGGTCGGTTCAAGTTAAGGATGAGGATGAGCCACGTGTCACTCCCACGGATTGAAAGGCCCACACCTCAACTCATTTGCACTCAAACGGAGTATACCCACCTGGAACCGTCATAAGGACCCACATGGCAGTCTACCCAGAGAAGAGTGGGACCGAAAGGCGGCGGAACTAGGTCGACCGACTTGGCCCTGCGGCCGTTTCGTTCCCCCCTTGACCCGTACCTGTAAACCGCCATCAGGAGTCCATCAGAGTCGTGCAATGCTGAAGATGGTGGATCCGAGGGTCAGCCGACCTTGGCACATCGGCCGACCTAGGCCCACATCCAAACGACCTCAACCGCCTCTGACCGGCTCCAACCGCCTATGTGATGCTATAAATACCTGCAAGGGGCGCCGTACTCAAACACACACCAGAAGAAGAGCTCTCCTTTGCTACAAGCTTAGTCTTTGTCTTAGTAGTGATAGTCATTGTGTTAGATCTTCTGAAGGGCTTCCGAAGGAGTCTTGGTAAGTTCTAGAGTTCAGCTCTTGTATTCTTTTACTTACTTATAGTACTCTAAGCTTAATGGAAATACTTTCATACTTATGTTGTATGCCTCAGTTATACCTTATCTACTTAGTATATACTACTTATGTCTTGCACCTTATTCAAGTGAGTGTATGCTATGACATTGGCTCAATGTGCCTCTGGGTTGCTCTATTTATTAACGTGATAGATAGAGTTGTATTACATATTGCAAGCATGGTGTTTGGGATATGGAATACTGTTGAGGGTACCGCTGCCCCATGGATTAGAAGAGGTAGGCGGCAGGTGGTGACAGCCCTGTCCGTCCTTTGTAATCCTCCACGTTCGGGAGTGGGTATTAGGCCTTTATGATAAGACGTCCTACTGTCGTCCCTTGATGAGGGAACCACTGGATACCTCGATATGTCCTCTTGCATATGATCATTGAATGAGCTTGTATAGGGTATTGTAGTATATCCAAGTCCCATATGTATGATGCTAATGACCCCTTATTAATCTTCACTAATGATCTATTACTAACTAAGACTACCATAATGATGAGCAATGAACTTCTGTGTGTCACATTACCCATTCATTTCTTTATCATTTACCCCTGCTTGGATTATGGTATATTAATGTTGTTGTAAGTAATTGCATTGGATGACATCTCTCTCTTAACTAAATGCTTTCCCTGCGGATAAACAAATAACGATACTCTGGAATACTCCCGGGTGAAATGATACAACGTACTTCTGTGCGCTTGCAGAATATCTGTAATGTCTAGATTTACGATGAAGTGTCTCTAGTACCATCACTACTCTAAGTGGTGATGCTAAGAAATACCAACAGTCACCTTGCCATCAATGTTCTCCAATATCTTGTCCATAGCCTTGAACTTAGCAACGGTGTCCTTGTTGATCTTGCATTGCTCCTCCATGAACTCCTTCAATTGTATACGAAGAGGCACCGAGTTTTGAAGAGATGAGCTTGCATTAAATTAAGGTCTACCTTGTCCGTAGAGAAAGTAGGATGGTGGGGACAAATCCCCTTTCCTCATGTACTCGAGCACTTTAGCTTCCTCCAGACAATTCCTCTGGACATGGCCGTACTCTCCACAATCTTCACATGTGGACCTTACTTCGGCTAGCTTCAAATCAATAGCATGGGCTTCCTTCTTGTCTACTTCCATCTTCTCCAACCTCCTCATGAGTGAATCGATCTTCCCTTCAAGTATTTCTTCATGCTCCACTTGCCAAACACTTTTAGCAACTCCCGCGGACGGTGTAGGATGCAGCCGTCCCGATGATGCCCACGTATCATTATCTGCCACCTTCTTGAATAGCTTGAGAGCTTGAGTTAGGGTGAGCTCAATAATGGATCCTTCGGCCGATGCGTCGATGATTGCCCTTGATGCGGTCGTGAGGCCTTGGTAGAACTTCTGGACTATATCCTCCTTTGGAAACTTGTGATGTGGCACGGCCCGAATGTAGTCGTTGAAGTGCTCATAGGCTTCCGCAATAGTCTCCATCGGGATTTGCACGAAGGTAGCGATCTTGTTGCGCAAAATCTGAGTCTTGCCCGGCGAGTAGAACTCCATCATGAAAGCTTTCATCAAGGCATCCCAACTTTGCACCGTCTCCGCCGGTAGAGAATGAAACCATTGAAGTGTCCTCCCAAGCAGAGAGAACGGAAAGAGCCTCGCTCTCACTTGATCTTGAATGACTCCTTGCATGTCGATGGTGCGGCATAGTTGGATGAATGCTTGAAGGTGAAGGTTGGCATCTTCTTTTCCGGTGAAGGGCGAGCTTTGCACCATACGAATAGTTGAAATCTTGATCTCGAACGGCCCTCCAACATCATTGAGGTCTTGGATAGGCAAATCGTTGACGTCTAAGATGCATAGCTCTCCGATCGTGCGTTCTGGTAGCGCCATCTTAGGTTGCGGTGGTGCTTCCTTTGGACTTGGTGGTGGAGTAGATGATGAACTTGCGGTCTCGCCTTTTGGATCTACTAATTCCAGCTTCTTAGCTTGTGCTTCGCGTCTCCTTTGCCTGTAAAGTTTTTCTGGATCATCCACAAAATTTTTTGGTTTGTTGGAGAGGTAGCCATCCATCTCCTATTAGGGTTAGTGAAAAACAAAATATATATATACAAGATCTAAAAGAAATAGATAGGATAAAATAAAAATAAAGATAAAATAAAACTAGATTGGATTGATTTTTTTGTTTTTGTGGATTAGATCTATTTTGATAAAAGAGAAAATAAGAGATCTAAAAAGAGAAAAATCAAAAGAAAATCAAGAAAAAAATATACGAATGCTAGTCAAATCAGATCTTAATCGGTAGCTCCCCGGCAACGGCGCCAGAAAAGCTTGTTGACGGCCCTTAGACGCGTCAATCGTGAACCGCAAGCGCACGGATCAGTTGTAGCTTTTCCCTCAGAGTACTCCCCCAAGGTTTATCAATCCACGGAACTAAAGATATAAGACACAATCCAACTAGCATTGAAAGCCTTTTGTCTTGAAGAGGGGTTGCAAATAGATCTAATCTAGTAAACACCAAACCAAACACCAGAGGTAGCAAGAGAAAGTTAGAGATAACCAATCTAGATCGCCTAGATCATGCGTATGTTGTAGCTTCGAGCCAAATAGAGTGAAGTAAGATAGATGTGAATCTCAATAAAAAGCATCTTTAAATCACGACCTCCGATCAAACTCCCGAAAGCCCCACCGTACACGAGATCACACCCTGTCACGATGCTCTCTTTTGGCGTGAACGTGTTGAACCACTTGGTAGATCCGGTATGAACCCCTAGCCACCATGGCTACAAGAACACCCCGAGCAATCTATCTCGAGAATAGATTAGAGAAGAAGCAAACCCAAGCAAGAACGAAATCATAAAGAGAGGCACTTGATCGCTAAAGATTCGGAAACATATATAACTTCACCATGAATGTGAGTACATCACAAGATCACCACCGGGATCCTACCTTGATCTTGATGATCCTAGCTCCAGAACTCCGATGTGGTCTTCTTCGCAGGGTTCCCACGTCAGCTAGGGATGAACCCTAGACAACTAGCACGACCCTCAGCACTCCGAAAGGTATCCCTCTAGCTTCTCTGCTACTCGGTGGGGAATGACGAATTGGTTGATGTGTGAAACGAAGGCACAGGGGCTATTTATACCCTGAGGAAAACCTTGGTCGAAGGGGAGGGCGAACCGCCACAGGAAAGGCCTGGGCCGGCCGGCCTAGGGTCTTCCCTGGCCGCCTCGTCTTCATCTTTCTCCCCAAGTCTTCTGGAAGTTTCAGTAGATGTTCCACCTATGCATGTGGGCCTTTGGACGTTGTTTCCTTCGGGATATCTTCGAGATAAGAATGGGAAGTGATAAACTTCCAAATTCTCCAATTGAGTTGACTCGACCCCGAAGTCTCTTGACATTATCTTGAAGCACTTGCCTTTCAAATACTCTTGGAGGTCGGTTCGCTAAAGTTGAGCACGAACGGAGCTCGAAACCACCCAGGCCGGCCAGCCTGCCCTGTTCTTCAGGCCTCTGGCCTTCATCTTTTGTTGTGTCGTCCTTGGTCCTGAGCCTTGCCCATATGTGCTCCATTTAAGCCCAAAAACCTGTGTAAACAGAATTCCTCCAAAAACACATGCATATGCAAAAACGTCCCGGTTATAGAGTATGATCGTTAGTTTAGATATCAAATTCATGCCATTATTGAAGATAAACGAGGGTAAAAGTGTGTCGCTAAGGAGCGTCAACATGTACCAAAGAAAGGAGGACTCACCGTGGTGAAGAATGAGAAGGATCAATTGATACCGCAAAGGACCGTTACGGGTTGGAGGATGTGCATAGATTATCAGAAATTGAATAAGGCTACAAGGAAGGATCACTTTCCACTACCATTTATTGACGAGATGCTCGAGAGGTTAGCGAAACATTCACACTTTTGTTACCTTGATGGATTCTTGGGATTCTTCCAAATACCTATTCATCCGGATGATCAACACACGACCATGTTCACTTGTCCATATGGTACTTTTGCGTATAGAAGGATGCCTTTCGGATTATGCAATGCACCCGCTTCTTTTCAAAGATGCATGATGGCTATATTATTGAAGAAATTATGGAGGTATTCATGGATGACTTCTCGGTGCATGGTACTAGCTTCGAAAATTGCTTATCAAATTTTGATAAAGTTCTTAAGAGATGCGGAGAAGTTGATTTTGTGCTTAATTGGGAGAAGTGTCACTTTATGGTGAGGCAAGGAATAGTTATTGGGCATGTCATTTCCGAAAGGGGGATTGAAGTGGATAAAGCAAAGATTGAAACTGTGGAAAAATTGCCACCGCCTACGGATATCAAGTCCCTATGAGGTTTCCTTGGTCATGCCGGATTTTATAGAAGATTTATAAAGGACTTCTCAAATATCACTAAACCATTGACACAACTTCTTCAAAAGGATGTGGAGTTCGACTTTGATGAAAATTGTTTGCATGCCTTTAGAACATTGAAGCAATCACTCGTAAGTGCTCCTATTATTCAACCTCCCGATTGGAGCCAACCTTTTGAAATTATGTGTGATGCGAGTGACTACGCCGTTGGAGCCATTCTTGGACAAAGAAAAGAAGGGAAGGTATATGCTATTTACTATGCAAGCAAGACTCTTGATGGAGCTCAAGCTAATTATGCAACAACGGAGAAGGAATTGCTTGCCGTGGTATTCGCTTTTGAAAAATTCAGATCTTACATAGTGAACTCCAAGGTGATTGTGTATACCGACCATGCGGCGATTAAATATCTTTTGTCCAAGAAAGATGCGAAGCCACATTTGATTCGATGGATTTTATTATTACAAGAATTTGACGTGGAGATTCGAGACAAAAAAATGTCAGAGAATGTGGTAGCCGACCACCTATCAAGGATGCATCAAGGAGATGATGGGATGAAGCCTATTGAAGATAAAATGAGAGATGACCATCTTTATAGAATACTTGATAGGGATGGATGGATGGAAGATATAATAAGAGCAATAAGGGGGATGCCTTTGGATCATTTGGATAAAAATGCAAAGCGAAAGGTTATCTCCGAGAAGAGGAAATATTATTGGGATGCACCATACTTATATAGACATGGAGAAGATGGAGTTCTAAGAAGGTGTTGTTGACGCGGAAAATCGGCGGTCGTATCTCCCGCGTGCAGCACACGATGACCGGGGAGAGTCTGCTTCGCTCCAGTGCCAGTCTACACTCCAGTTCAGGTTCGCGGCGTGCCAGTCAATTTGACCTGAAATTGACAAGGGGATAAACAGTTAAATTGCTCTATGATTGTGCCGGCTCTATTTCAGACGATGGAGTAGCGTCGAATTTTAGCCAAGACCCAATCAGACACGCATCGGCCGATACTGATCGGACCTCAGAATCGGACCTCAATGATGACGTCAATCGGACCGAGTGATCGGACCTCAATCAGACACCAAATTGGACTTCAGGATCGGACCAATCAGGATCGGACCTTGATTGATATAACAGACTAGCCTTAAAATAATGAAATAAAGCATAAAACAAGGCCAATATGTAAAATAATGGATCAGCTGTGTCTTGAAACAAGATATTAAATAATCACAGTGTAAGCCGATACATTGTCCACCTTGTCTAGTTGCCAGTTTGACTCATCTTATCGGACCATCTAACCAGCCGATCGGACTATAGCCTTTTCAGAGAAATCTAGCTCCGACGTAGGGAATCTAGATTTCTCCAACTATGATCAGATCAGATAGCTAGATAATCAGACTCAATTCATCAACCTGTCAATTAAACAAGATGCTCGCACAGGTGTTGATCAGATTAAGCAACATTAGCAGATAAAACATTAACAGATACGTTCTGATTCTAAGATATGCTACTGAACAATTAAGCAAGATCCAGCTCCGACGTAGGGAATCTACACCACACTTAACATTCAAATAGCAATAAGGCATAACCAAAGCTTCCTTTAACTAATCAAGATGAACCTAGCTCCGACGTAGGGAATCTAGACCAAACATGACAGTCAAAGATTAATCTAAGCGTATTACAAAGATCCAGCTCCGACGTAGGGAATCTACACCAATGCAATACTCAAAGAACAACCAGATTATACCACAAAGCAAGATCGGACATAGAACGATGCTGTAAGATAAATATTGCTTAAATCGGACCAAGACATATGCTCAAAGCCGTTGAAGAAGTAGAATTGATTCACATGGCGTAGATCTAAACCAATCTAGCAACTCCAACAAACCGCAAAGACTATCTTTAGTAACCAAGATTACTCTAGCTCCGACGTAGGGAATCTAGACTAATCTTGATACCTAGCTCCGACGTAGGGAATCTAGGCTTAAAGTATAGTCCGATAAACGATAATCTATTGAATAATCAATATTGATCTAGCTCCGACGTAGGGAATCTATATCAATCTTGATTATCCAGAGATAAATCGGTTGAACAATATAAACGAGAAAGGGCGATGCGCCTCAATTCAAAGCCTATATTAGTTCGATAAATTGACTAACTTACTGGTAAGCCGGAGATCAGAACTGATGCAGCCCGTCCACCAATGAGCTTCGTCGGTAACTACTACTAGGGTTTTGGCGTAAAGCCGGGTTGTATTGAATTGTGAGAATTGTTCTTTACAATGGACGAGGGTTCATATTTATACCCTGGTCATAGAGAGTCCTGATCGGACCAGACTAACTAAATAAGGTAAACTAAACTTAAGATACAACGGGACTCTCATACGTCCTCTGAAAAGGAAATAGTCCCCGGATCTGACACGCGTCATCGGATCGGACTCCCCCTCATCGGACTCCTCTTCAGCATCGGCTTCCTTTTCTGTCACCTTCGGCTTTGACCAGTCAATGGGTCCACTTCGCAGTTTCAACTTCATCATGTCATTATCCGGCCCAGTATGTCAGGTGCGAAAATCTGGTGTCAACACATGCCCCCCAATTTTGGAATAAAATATCATTTTGTTCCAAAATTCGTATCTGTCATCATAACTCCTTCACCGATTTTCGTGCCGAAACTTCCCATCCCTGTACTGCACGGCTCCTCAATCTTCGGGCCACGACCGTTTTCACCTTATAAAATTACTGCCGGTAACTACACTGTTCACTTTTCCTTCTCGCCAGAGCCTGTACTGCTCATCTTCTTCCTCCTCCCTTTCCCGAGCGGCCATTCTCATTCGCTCAAACTTCATCAAATTGCTCCAAATGGCTCAATCATCCTCCATGGGTGCCCTCCATCCTTCGATATCCGCTTCCACCTCCGCATCTGCTTCAGCGGGTTCTCCATCTGCTATACCCTCCACCATGGCTGCAGTCACAAGCTCAACAATGGCGGCGGTCATGACCTCAACAACGGCGGCAGCAACAAGCTCTTCAACCCCTTCTTCATCAACCTCCTTCGCCTCAGGCTCCTCTTCGACACCCGCGGAATCATCAGTAGGAGAACTACATCATCCAATCCCAGAGGTACCCTACTGATCTCGATTTTACTTCCTGCCTGAAATTCAGCTTTTAAAATTTATCCCCATTTTCGCAATCTTCTTTTAGGATATTCGTGCCCAAACCCTAATCCCTTCGGGCGCAGCCGATGGGGTTTATTTTCTTGGTCCAATGGGAGATCCGGATCCGGCCGAGATTATCAATCTGGAAACTTTGCGCCTCCCATTCAAAACTTCCGGATTTGACCTCGAAGATTGGAAGAATGCATTTCGCTCCTGGCCGACAGTTCTCCCCGGATGGAAAAACTGGTATCTGAGGATATCGGCCTCCAAGTCTGCAATTTGGGACAGATTGGATATCGCCCAATGCATCGGCCTCAGTATCGGCCCCATGGCCAAGAATGAGAATCTTTTGATCGCCGCATCACACTTTTGGTCCGATGCTCTGAATGTTTTCCTTTTCGGACATGGTCCGATGACCCCAACACTGCTCGATGTAGTTATGCTTCTTGGCCTCAATGTCACTGGCGACAAGCGTCCCTCTCAGCTCAACATCAAAGTCAAACACCATTTCAAAACCAAGAGCTGTGGCGGCTGGACGGGATATATGGAGAAGAATCATCGGACCGGATCTGTGACCGACCGTGAACATGTGGCCTTTTTGAACATGTGGTTGGACAGATTTTTCTTTTGCGGTACCACCCTTGGTCCAACAGGTAACTTCCAACATCTGGCCGAATTGCTTGTGAGTGACCATGTTATCAGCCTTGGTCAACTTCTCCTGGGAGCAGCATATAATTTGCTTCATCAAGTTGCCAAGCGCCTGAGAGCTGGATCACCCATCTCCAACCTTGGCGGGCCGTGGTGGTTCATCCAGATGTGGCTAATGCTACATCTGAGCAAAGTTGTCAAGGTAGATGTTCGAAGGCTTAAATTCCCAGAGAGCAAGCCTGAATCGGAAGAGATCACCTGGCGCCGGTGTACCTCACTTGGTGAAGCTGCCATGGGCTTTCCCGCTGAGAAATTATCAGGCAAGGAATCTTCCAAGTATTTTGCACTCTTTTACAAAGGCATTGCTGATGAAAAAATGGTCTGGTTTTTGTACGATCATGCCGATGAATTTGAGTTGCCCTACAAATTCAGACTCACCATGATTGTAAAGGCAGATTCAGAAGCCTTAACAATTTTCCGAACCTGCATTAATGCTCGATTTCTTCCGATCGGCCTCAGTCAGGGCAAGTCAGGGCAATCAACCTATGAATTCTATCATCCAAACCTGGCTGCTCGACAATTTGGCATGGGACAGCTTCCTCCCTACTTAACCTTGACCGATCAAATCTTTCCAAGGGGAAAAATCGATACAGGCGTGGAATGGGACCGTCTTTTCAGACTTGAGCCTCCTATGGACCAAACCAATCTGGATACCTTGGCAATCTGCCTTGTAGTTCATCGGACCTTCAACACATGGTGGGCTGAATGGCATCAACACTTATTCTGCATCGCCCTCAAAACTTATGTCCAGAAGTTGCTGCCTTCTTTCAAGGGCAAGCCAGAGGTAATACTTGTGAATTTGTTTCCCTCATAACTTTATTTTGCTAACCAATTCTCTATCAGGATGTCGATCGTACCCCTCCAACAATAANCACAAAGCAAGATCGGACATAGAACGATGCTGTAAGATAAATATTGCTTAAATCGGACCAAGACATATGCTCAAAGCCGTCGAAGAAGTAGAATTGATTCACATGGCGTAGATCTAAACCAATCTAGCAACTCCAACAAACCGCAAAGACTATCTTTAGTAACCAAGATTACTCTAGCTCCGACGTAGGGAATCTAGACTAATCTTGATACCTAGCTCCGACGTAGGGAATCTAGGCTTAAAGTATAGTCCGATAAACGATAATCTATTGAATAATCAATATTGATCTAGCTCCGACGTAGGGAATCTATATCAATCTTGATTATCCAGAGATAAATCGGTTGAACAAGTATAAACGAGAAAGGGCGATGCGCCTCAATTCAAAGCCTATACTAGTTCGATAAATTGACTAACTTACTGGTAAGCCGGAGATCAGAAATGATGCAGCCCGTCCACCAATGAGCTTCGTCGGTAACTACTACTAGGGTTTTGGCGTAAAGCCGGGTTGTATTGAATTGTGAGAATTGTTCTTTACAATGGACGAGGGTTCATATTTATACCCTGGTCATGGAGAGTCCTGATCGGACCAGACTAACTAAATAAGGTAAACTAAACTTAAGATACAACGGGACTCTCATACGTCCTCTGAAAAGGAAATAGTCCCCGGATCTGACACGCGTCATCGGATCGGACTCCCCCTCATCGGACTCCTCTTCAGCATCGGCTTCCTTTTCTGTCACCTTCGGCTTTGACCAGTCAATGGGTCCACTTCGCAGTTTCAACTTTATCATGTCATCATCCGGCCCAGTATGTCAGGTGCGAAAATCTGGTGTCAACACATGCCCCCCAATTTTGGAATAAAATATCATTTTGTTCCAAAATTCGTATCTGTCATCATAACTCCTTCACCGATTTTCGTGCCGAAACTTCCCATCCCTGTACTGCACGGCTCCTCAATCTTCGGGCCACGACCGTTTTCACCTTATAAAATTACTGCCGGTAGCTACACTGTTCACTTTTCCTTCCTCGCCAGAGCCTGTACTGCTCATCTTCTTCCTCCTCCCTTTCCCGAGCGGCCATTCTCATTCGCTCAAACTTCATCAAATTGCTCCAGATGGCTCAATCATCCTCCATGGGTGCCCTCCATTCTTCGATATCCGCTTCCACCTCCGCATCTGCTTCAGCGGGTTCTCCATCTGCTATACCCTCCACCATGGCTGCAGTCACAAGCTCAACAATGGCGGCGGTCATGACCTCAACAACGGCGGCAGCAACAAGCTCTTCAACCCCTTCTTCATCAACTGTCTTCGCCTCAGGTTCCTCTTCGACACCCGCGGAATCATCAGTAGGAGAACTACATCATCCAATCCCAGAGGTACCCTACTGATCTCGATTTTACTTCCTGCCTGAAATTCGGCTTTTAAAATTTATCCCCATTTTCGCAATCTTCTTTTAGGATATTCGTGCCCAAACCCTAATCCCTTCGGGCGCAGCCGATGGGGTTTATTTTCTTGGTCCAATGGGAGATCCGGATCCGGCCGAGATTATCAATCTGGAAACTTTGCGCCTCCCATTCAAAACTTCCGGATTTGACCTCGAAGATTGGAAGAATGCATTTCGCTCCTGGCCGACAGTTCTCCCCGGATGGAAAAACTGGTATCTGAGGATATCGGCTTCCAAAGTCTGCAATTTGGGACAGATTGGATATCGCCCAATGCATCGGCCTCAGTATCGGCCCCATGGCCAAGAATGAGAATCTTTTGATCGCCGCATCACACTTTTGGTCCGATGCTCTGAATGCTTTCCTTTTCGGACATGGTCCGATGACCCCAACACTGCTCGATGTAGTTATGCTTCTTGGCCTCAATGTCACTGGCGACAAGCGTCCCTCTCAGCTCAATATCAAAGTCAAACACCATTTCAAAACCAAGAGCTGTGGCGGCTGGACGGGATATATGGAGAAGAATCATCGGACCGGATCTGTGACCGACCGTGAACATGTGGCCTTTTTGAACATGTGGTTGGACAGATTTTTCTTTTGCGGTACCACCCTTGGTCCAACAGGCAACTTCCAACATCTGGCCGAATTGCTTGTGAGTGACCATGTTATCAGCCTTGGTCAACTTCTCCTGGGAGCAGCATATAATTTGCTTCATCAAGTTGCCAAGCGCCTGAGAGCTGGATCACCCATCTCCAACCTTGGCGGGCCGTGGTGGTTCATCCAGATGTGGCTAATGCTACATCTGAGCAAAGTTGTCAAGGTAGATGTTCGAAGGCTTAAATTCCCAGAGAGCAAGCCTGAATCGGAAGAGATCACCTGGCGCCGGTGTACCTCACTTGGTGAAGCTGCCATGGGCTTTCCCGCTGAGAAATTATCAGGCAAGGAATCTTCCAAGTATTTTGCACTCTTTTACAAAGGCATTGCTGATGAAAAAATGGTCTGGTTTTTGTACGATCATGCCGATGAATTTGAGTTGCCCTACAAATTCAGACTCACCATGATTGTAAAGGCAGATTCAGAAGCCTTAACAATTTTCCGAACCTGCATTAATGCTCGATTTCTTCCGATCGGCCTCAGTCAGGGCAAGTCAGGGCAATCAACCTATGAATTCTATCATCCAAACCTGGCTGCTCGACAATTTGGCATGGGACAGCTTCCTCCCTACTTAACCTTGACCGATCAAATTTTTCCAAGGGGAAAAATCGATACAGGCGTGGAATGGGACCGTCTTTTCAGACTTGAGCCTCCTATGGACCAAACCAATCTGGATACCTTGGCAATCTGCCTTGTAGTTCATCGGACCTTCAACACATGGTGGGCTGAATGGCATCAACACTTATTCTGCATCGCCCTCAAAACTTATGTCCAGAAGTTGCTGCCTTCTTTCAAGGGCAAGCCAGAGGTAATACTTGTGAATTTGTTTCCCTCATAACTTTATTTTGTTAACCAATTCTCTATCAGGATGTCGATCGTACCCCTCCAACAATAACTCAATCGGGGAGACAAGTCGTCTATAGTAGTGTCTCGCCAGATCCGTGGATCGGCTGTGACTCTCCCACCATCGGCAAGCTTCTATCGGCATACGGCGACAGTAGAAAGAGGAAGAAGCAGACGTCCTCTAAAATTCCCAAACGCCCAAAGACCACTCTGGTAAGTTCAAGAACTTCAATAACTTGATTTATCTCTTTACTGAAATTAATCCTTCCTATAAATTTAGGTTATCGGAGAACCCTCTGCACGACTGCCCAGTCCGATCAAGTCTTCTAGTCCATCGGCCGAAGAAGTACCAGAATCGGACCCACAAAAATCACCAAGTCCTATTCAAATGCGATCAAGTCCAACTCAGGAACATTCGGGCCATACATCCTCATCTGAAAGGACTATAACTGGGTCGCCTCGTCAATCAAGCCCGCCACCTCAAGCAGAACAAGTACAAATGGATCAGGACCAAGAAGACCAAACTCTTCTACAGATCCAACTCCCTGATCCGGAAGCAACGGTAATTATCAGCCGATTCATTCAATAATTGATATCCATCCTGTTCTTACTTTCTTTCTTCTAGCAAATAATCCAGAATGTCTTGACGGATCTTGAAATTGCCCAAATAAACATCCAGGGCAGCAACATCCCTCTGATCAGACCTGAGCAAGAAGTAGTCTGGAAACAAGTATACCTTCTAGCCTGATACAACTATACCAGCTTTTTGATACTATATCTAATCATTTCTTTTGCAGGCTCAAGACACTCCTCAACCCACCCAGAGCATATCAGTCGATTTTGATCGGCTGCAGGCTGAAGAAGAGGAAATCAGCTCTAGGCAAAGCTTGCTGTCTGACGAAGTGAAGGCAAAATTGCTTGACATATCTGCTCTCCTTCACCAAGACATCACTGATCTTGTCCAGAATGCAAAGCCGATTCGCAAGGTCTTCAAAACTCTAAGGTGTCAACTCCCATCGGACCTGGAGGAAGCACTGATTCCGGCGGCATACATAGAAGGCCACTCCTTTCCAGTGTTGCAAGCCAACCGTCGAATCATCAATCGGACTTCTCAGCAAGATCTAATCAAGGCCAGGGATGAAAAACGCGCCCAGGCTGACGAATCAACCAAACTGATTGCAGAACTATCGGCTCGTCCTGCCTTTATCCAATCAAAGCTCGACAATCTTCATGCCAGAAAACAACAACTAGAGCAGGAACTTGCCCAAGTTCTATTAAGCATCCAGGCTGAGACAAAAGAGCTTGATGATCTCCCAGCCATGAAAGCAAAGGCCGAAGAAGATTACAAAATCCACATCAAGGCCGCAAAGGAGATCCATAAGACAATCAAGCCTGTAGAAGGGAATGCTGAAGCTGACGCCAAGACAATTGCTGACGTTGACAAGATCCGTCAGACTGCCCTTGATTTGGTGGTTAAATATCTGCAGCCTTGAACACTGAGATCTGCCTGTCTTACCCAGTTAATCTGATACATTAATAGTCTGCTCCGCCATCGAGCGGCTTAATGCTATAATACATCTTTCTTTTGTTGTATATAATTCCTAAGGCGATGCACACCGCATCGGCTCTTATTTTTGTTCTTGAGGCGATTTTTCATCGGCTTTCAAGCCTGACGCGTAGCATCGGCTTTACAAATTCACTCGAGTGTTGGAGTAACACTATTGAACAAGCAAACTCGAACCTTGCCCCCCAAGGTAAAATAACAATCAGGCCGATTCAATTTACAAGAAGAACTTCCAAAATACATATCTGAAAGAACTGATTAACCATATCGGCCTTTGTTTTCGTCGGATCATCCATTTAAAACAATGTCTCAGAGCCGACTGCTTGGATCGGCTTTAGTCCTTGATCGGACACCTTGAGGAAATCACCATCCCACACCTTTCCTGACAGGCATTCAACTCCTTCAAACTCCCAAATTGTTGATTCAGCTGTAGCAATGCTAACCGAATCATCAGCTGGGACGATCTCCACTTTATTGCCTTGCCATTGGATCAAACATTGGTGCATTGTGGACGGGATGCAACAGTTGGCATGAATCCAATCTCGTCCGAGGAGCATACTGTAAGAACCTTGGCCATCAATCACAAAGAAAGTAGTCGGCAATGTCTTGCTGCCGATGGTCAATTCAACATGAATTGCCCCCCGAGGCTCTGAAACGTTTCCACCAAAGTCCTTAAGCGTCATGTTGGTCTTGATTAGATCATCAATCCCTTTACCCAGCTTGCGGAATGTGGAATAGGGCATGAGATTGACAGCAGCTCCTCCATCAACTAGCATCTTGGTCATCGGCTTTCCATCAACGTATCCCTTGATGTATAGAGGCTTCAAGTGCCGATACCCATTTGCATTTGGCTTCTCAAAGACCGCCTTCTCTGAATCAAGAACCAAGCATGCAGCGGCTTCTTCCAGTTCATAATCGACCTCATGGTCGTCTTGTTCATCAGGAGCAGCGAAATCGGACGGCAACATCAAAACCATATTTATTGCGGCCGATGTACTTGCTTCATCATCATTGGCCATCTTGACGCGCCACTTCTTCTCTTTTGCCAACTCTTGCTCCTGAATTTGCTCGTTATAGCGCAAGCGTTGCACACGCCTCTTCTTGGACTTAGAAATCCCTGACGGGCACCACTGTCCAGGCCTCATTGGAGGTTCTTCAGTCCGATTCTGAACTGGAGCCTTTTCTTCCATTTTTTCATGGCCATGAGCATCAGCCCGGCCTTCATTATTTTTGTGGCCATGAGTGTTAACCCGGCCTTCATCTCTTTGATGATGATCATCAATCCTGACACCGATCCGTTCATGAACCGATCGTCGACCCCTCTTGGAAGCTCTATACTCTTCATATTGGAAGCTGCATTCAGGACAATCTGCCTTTGATGGCAGTCTAAGCTTCTCATTCCAGCAGTATACGAAGAAAGGACACCCCCAATGATCATCATCTTGATCGTACCGGTTATAAGCTTGACGTCCATCTGTATACCAATCGGACCTATAATCGTAATGATGGCGATCATCGACTCTATCATCATACCAGCGCCGACCATCAGACCTGTCATCGCACCGTCGTCGGTCATCGGACCACTCATCATATCGGCGTCGGCCGTCGGACCTGTAATCACGTCGGCGCCGATCATCAAACTCTTCATCATAGCGCCTTGCTTGATATTCATGCCTCCGACGTCGTCGTTCCTCGCGTTCCCTCCACGCTCGTACTGCTGCTTGCTGCCTTTTGTATTTGTTGATCAACATTTGGGAGGTCACACGCGGCCGATATCCACCAGGAGCATTAGATTCACGCCCAAATGCCTGATGATTCCTGCGTAGCTCTTCAACAGTAACTTGAACCACAGGATCAACGGCACCAGAACTCTTGGCGTGGTCCGATGTAAGCACCTTGACTTTCCCTTTTTCACTAGCATCAACCATATTAACAGAAAAGGAGAAATCAGCAAAGTTATTGGGAAAGGGATGACCATCGATCTTCATGGCTTTCTTGCTGTCTTCAAATTTGATCTTGCCTGACTCAATAGCCAATTGGATCTCCCTTCTGAACACTTTGCATTCATTGGTCTCGTGAGATGTCGAGTTGTGCCATTTGCAATACTTGCGTTTCTTCAACTCATCGGCCGATGGAATCGAGTGATTTGGAGAAAGCTGGATAAGCTTCTCACTGAGCAACAAATCAAAGATCTTATCGGCCTTTGTTATATCGAATCCAAACTTCTCAGGATTCTGTTTGATCCACGGGAGCGAACTGGCTTCTTGGATTTAGTCCATTCAGCTATATTGACATCAGCCTCCTCTTCAGTATCAGAGAGATAAGACACTTGTTTAGAAAACTTCATACGCTTCATCTCCTGATATCGGACCTCATGAGCTGACACTTTCTGAACCAATTGCCCCAATGTCTCAAACTCCTGAGCAGAAAACTTGTCTTTAATCGGCGCGAGCAAACCTTGGAATGCAAGCTCGGCCAACTGCATATCAGATAGCTTCAGACTGTAACACCGATTCCTAGTGTCACGGAATCGTTGGATGTACTCCTTGACGGTCTCATCATTCCTTTGCTTGATGGCAATCAAATCGGAGATCTTCATCTCGTTGAGACCAGAAAAGAAGTATTTATGAAACTGCTTCTCCATGTCGGACCAACCTGTGACCGATCCTGCTGGCAACGACGTAAACCAGGTAAACGCCGGCCCTGATAGTGACAGAGGGAAAAATCTGAGCCTGAGTCCCTCCTCAGAAGCAGCCTCACCGCACTGAGCCAAGAATCGGCTCACATGCTCGATGGTGGTCATATCATCTTGCCCGGAGAATTTGGAAAAATCCGGCACTCTGTAACGTGGAGGAAGCGGCACTGCATCAAAGTAAGATGGGTACGGGTGCCGATACAGCCTCGCTTCATCTTTAGGCTTCAAGCCGAATTGATTCTGAATCACCTCGGCTATCTTTTGTGACCAATCGGACTGTTGATTCCCATGTGGCATTCCATCAGCTATGTCCATCACGTAGTTGTTGTAATCTCCAACCATACGCTGATGTGAAGGGACTTCTGTACGTAGCCTCGCAGCAGCAGGCTGTTTCTCTTGTTCACTCAGAGTCCTTGCATACTTTTTACCATGCGGGCCGACAATAGTTCCATCGGCCATCAACAGGAAACCGTTGGCCAATTCAACAGGAGGTGGTGGAGCAATCGGCATCTGTGGAGCAACGGTCATTGTATTATCTGCAGTTTCTTTTCCTCTTCCTGATCCTGATGCTCCTGCAGAATCTGCTATAAATACTGGTCCCTTTAAGCAAACAGCATCGTCCACCGCCTTCTTGATAAGATTGTCCAAAGAATTCACCAGGGTGCCTGATTGGTTGATCATTGCATGATGAACAGCCTGGTGAATCATCTCTGACATGTTAGCTTGGTGCTCCCGAGCTTCAGTTGTCTTCTTGATCAACTCTGGATCCGGGAGTGGACCTTTGAGTATAGGACCTGAACGATTACGTCCAAACTGACCAAGGCATAGCTTCTCAAATGCATCAATATGGGCCTGAACTGTATCCAACTGGGCTTTGGACAGATCGGCCTTTGTAATGGGCATGGTCACCTCAGTCGCCTTGTTCTTGTCGTTCTTGGCCTTCTCAGCAGCTTCTTTCTCAGCAGCAAGCCTTGCTGCAGTTTCTTGTTCAGCATCAGACGACGACATCTTGGATTTGTTTCTCGTGTCCCACCAGGCGTGCCAAAAATGTGTTGACGCGGAAAATCGGCGGTCGTATCTCCCGCGTGCAGCACACGATGACCGGGGAGAGTCTGCTTCGCTCCAGTGCCAGTCTACACTCCAGTTCAGGTTCGCGGCGTGCTAGTCAATTTGACCTGAAATTGACAAGGGGATAAAACAGTTAAATTGCTCTATGATTGTGCCGGCTCTATTTCAGACGATGGAGTAGCGTCGAATTTTAGCCAAGGCCCAATCAGACACGCATCGGCCGATACTGATCGGACCTCAGAATCGGACCTCAATGATGACGTCAATCGGACCGAGTGATCGGACCTCAATCAGACACCAAATTGGACTTCAGGATCGGACCAATCAGGATCGGACCTTGATTGATATAACAGACTAGCCTTAAAATAATGAAATAAAGCATAAAACAAGGCCAATATGTAAAATAATGGATCAGCTGTGTCTTGAAACAAGATATTAAATAATCACAGTGTAAGCCGATACATTGTCCACCTTGTCTAGTTGCCAGTTTGACTCATCTTATCGGACCATCTAACTAGCCGATCGGACTATAGCCTTTTCAGAGAAATCTAGCTCCGACGTAGGGAATCTAGATTTCTCCAACTATGATCAGATCAGATAGCTAGATAATCAGACTCAATTCATCAACCTGTCAATTAAACAAGATGCTCGCACAGGTGTTGATCAGATTAAGCAACATTAGCAGATAAAACATTAACAGATACGTTCTGATTCTAAGATATGCTACTGAACAATTAAGCAAGATCCAGCTCCGACGTAGGGAATCTACACCACACTTAACATTCAAATAGCAATAAGGCATAACCAAAGCTTCCTTTAACTAATCAAGATGAATCTAGCTCCGACGTAGGGAATCTAGACCAAACATGACAGTCAAAGATTAATCTAAGCGTATTACAAAGATCCAGCTCCGACGTAGGGAATCTACACCAATGCAATACTCAAAGAACAACCAGATTATACCACAAAGCAAGATCGGACATAGAACGATGCTGTAAGATAAATATTGCTTAAATCGGACCAAGACATATGCTCAAAGCCGTCGAAGAAGTAGAATTGATTCACATGGCGTAGATCTAAACCAATCTAGCAATTCCAACAAACCGCAAAGACTATCTTTAGTAACCAAGATTACTCTAGCTCCGACGTAGGGAATCTAGACTAATCTTGATACCTAGCTCCGACGTAGGGAATCTAGGCTTAAAGTATAGTCCGATAACGATAATCTATTGAATAATCAATATTGATCTAGCTCCGACGTAGGGAATCTATATCAATCTTGATTATCCAGAGATAAATCGGTTGAACAATATAAACGAGAAAGGGCGATGCGCCTCAATTCAAAGCCTATATTAGTTCGATAAATTGACTAACTTACTGGTAAGCCGGAGATCAGAACTGATGCAGCCCGTCCACCAATGAGCTTCGTCGGTAACTACTACTAGGGTTTTGGCGTAAAGCCGGGTTGTATTGAATTGTGAGAATTGTTCTTTACAATGGACGAGGGTTCATATTTATACCCTGGTCATAGAGAGTCCTGATCGGACCAGACTAACTAAATAAGGTAAACTAAACTTAAGATACAACGGGACTCTCATACGTCCTCTGAAAAGGAAATAGTCCCCGGATCTGACACGCTTCCCTCTTAGCCGACACGTCTTTTCTCCTTGTATTCGTCATCGGATCGGACTCCCCCTCATCGGACTCCTCTTCAGCATCGGCTTCCTTTTCTGTCACCTTCGGCTTTGACCAGTCAATGGGTCCACTTCGCAGTTTCAACTTCATCATGTCATTATCCGGCCCAGTATGTCAGGTGCGAAAATCTGGTGTCAACAGGTGTATTTCGAGAGAAGAAAGAGAAGAAATTTTGAGGGAGTGTCACTCATCGGAATATGGAGGACACTATGGACATTATAGAACACATGCTAAGGTATGGTCATGTGGATTTTATTGGCCGAAGATGCATGAAGACGTAAAAAGATTTGTTGCGACTTGCTCAGAATGTCAAAGGACGGGAAACATATCGCAAAGGAATGCCATACCATTGAACTACAATTTGCAAATTGATCTATTTGATGTATGGGGAATCGACTTCATGGGACCATTCTTGAACTCACATGGGTACGAGCACATATTGGTGATGGTTGATTTATCAAAGTGGGTTGAAGCGATTCCATGTCGCAAGGCATCGACCGAAGAATCTATGCATATGATTAGGTCGGTGATATTCCCTCGATATGGTGTCCCGAAAATTTTGATAAGTGATGGAGGAACGCACTTCACGGGCAAGGACTTCCGCAAATGCTTGGCAAAGTTGGGGATCGAACATAGGGTGTCTACTGCATATCATCCTCAAACAAATGGGCAAGCGGAAACTTCGAACAAGCAACTAAAGGATATTCTAAAGAAGACCGTGACCAAAGGAGGAAAAGATTGGTCGAAGAAGCTAGATGATGCACTATGGGCTTATCGGACCGCACATAAGACGCCAATAGGTATGACTCCCTATCAATTCGTTTATGGAAAAACATGTCATTTGCCGGTGGAGCTAGAACACAAGGCATATTGGGCGATGAAAGAAATGAATTTCGATGAGGATGCCGCTAGAGTTAAAAGAAGAATCCAAATAAGCGAATTGAAGGAGTTGAGATTGAAAGCATATGATAGTGCAAGCATCTGTAGGGAAAGAGTAAAGAGATGGTATGACAAGAGGCTACAAAGAAAAGAATTCAAAGAGGAAGATAAGGTTCTACTACACAATTCAAGATTCAAACTCTTTGGGAAAGGAAAGTTGCAAAGCAAATGGGATGGACCGTACGTCATCCACTCAATATCACCGACGGGAGCGGTAACAATCATGGACGTCAAAGGAGACCAATATGTGGTGAATGGGCAGCGACTCAAGGTATTCTTGGAGCCCGACGTTGTGCCTCTTCACTACATCGACATCTACACCATGATGGAAGGGCCGAAGCGTCAAGCCTAACGATGCTAAACAAGGTAAGTTTGTAAATATTCCTTTTTAGTTTTTATTTTCTCTCTGTTTTCCTTTGAGTTTTTTTGGGTCTCGGTAGACAAGATGGCTAATAATTTAACAAGAAGCACCCCGTAAAAATTTGGAGGCTGGGGGGGGTGAAAAACCCCCCAGGCCGGCCGGCCCACAACCCCTAGGCCGGCTGGCCTACCCCTTTTCGGGGTCGGTTTCGCGTCAATTTTTGGTATGTTGGAGATTAGGAAAGTTTGTCCAGGAGTTTGCGTAGTTTAGACTTGGAAAGATTGGACTTCTAGTTCAAGACCTTTGGGACATAAATAGAGGCACCATGGAGATCCAAATTCACATCTTTTTCCAATCTACAACCACCACCTCCTAAACCAAGAAAGCTAGGGCATCATCCATGATCGTGAGCATCGAAGTTGAAGCAATGGCGGTGAAGGAAGGAGGTGTGCCGGCCGGCACACCCCCTACCAGGCCGGCCGGACCAGGCTCTTCCTGGGGCGGCTGGTGATCTCCTTCGCCTGGAGGATAAAACCTGCGACCTCAAGTTCCCCTGCGTGAAGAAGTTCCCGACCCAAGCTCGTATGCGCACAGGAGGCAAGGTGCTTAGCAAGAAGATCGTCGAACGCCAACCTGTCATCATCTTGAGCGACGACGAAGCAACCCTCGAGACACGTTTCGTCATCGTCCTCCCAAGGCGCTCTAAACGCCTCCTTGGCGTGAAGAGGAAGAGCTACATCGAGAAAACTCCCGAGCCCAAGGACTTTGGAGGGGATAGCGATTGGGAAGACGACCGGAGTGTCGCTTCGTGGGGCGCCGCCGGACGAGACGACGACGATGGGTACATATGGGAGGATGAACCACAAGAGGTTGACAAGCCGGAGGAGAATCGCTGTGATGAGCCTAAGGAAGACGAACCCGAAGGCGGTGAAGATCCAAACTCCCCCGAGCGTCACAATGGAAGTTGCCGTGCTTGCCGCGAAAACATTCATTCACTTTTTGAAGCCCTAGATGAGTGTCTCCAATCGTTGGAGTTGCTTAATCAAAAGGTGGAAGATCTCTAGCGGCAATCGGATGGCGACTTCAAGTTCCTCAACCGCAATGTGAGGATTCTTTTTAGTATGCATGGGAATGTTGACGGTCCTTATAACAGGAAATCCGACCGTCAATAGGCTCAGAAACCAATAAAGATCAAAGCATAACTTAGACATTAGTATTCAAATAATAGTATACCATGCATATCTGGAATATATTTGAGTACAGGGACTACGGTGCAAAAGATGGACGAAACTAGGCACAGGCCCAGGTCGGCCGACCTGGCTAGGTCGGGCGACCTGGCCTGAACCCCGATCGAGCCCATTTTCCACACAGGTCAAGAAGCACACAAAGGAAGGATCATGGACGTTGAATCATGGTCGGTTCAAGTCAAGGGTGAGGATGAGCCACGTGTCACTCCCACGGATTGAAGGGCCCACACCTCAACTCATTTGCACCTAAACAGAGTATACCCACCTGGAACCGTCATAAGGACCCACATGGCAGTCTACCAGAGAAGAGTGGGG
>QPGU01000034.1:0-11124 GCA_004135705.1 Alloteropsis semialata | reverse complement strand
ACTGGCCACTCGGGGAACAACTGCCCCGAGACACAAGAGGAGGTACAGTTCGTTAATGGCAACAACGGGTACTGGCCTCAAGGGAACTGGAACCAGCAACGCCCATTCTACCAGGGAGGTAACAATAATAACTCTTTCTCTAACCAACCTTCCCTTAAAGATCTTGTCCTTGGTCAGGCCAAGATTAATGAATCTATCTCTAAGAGGCTTGCTGCTAATGATAAGGCTCTGGAGGGCATAAATTCTAAGATAGAAAGTTTGTCCTCCACCTTCCAGAGCCAGCTGAGCTTTAACAAAATGCTAGAAACACAATTAGCTCAGCTAGCCGCTGCTGTTCCCTCTGGAGACAAGGGGCGAATTCCCGGGCAACCGGATTCGTCTTTTGAGAATGTGAAAGCTGTTTCTTCGAGGAGCGGTAAGGCTACTCGGGATCCAGTCCCACCTAACCATGCAGGAAAAATAGCACCGAGGAAGGAGATCCCAGAAGAAAGAGAAGAGCCCGAAGCCGAGCTAGCACCAGCTGGACCGACTGCACCACATGAGTTCTACGACAGCAACATCTTGCCGTTCCCTCAACGCCAAAAGAAACCATCGGCAGACGAGCAATTTGCCAGGTTCGTAGAGGTTATTCAAAAATTAAATATACATGTGCCATTGCTGGATGCTATGCAGGTACCGACCTACGCAAAGTACTTGAAGGACATCCTCAACAACAAACGTCCACTCCCAAGTACCGAGGTCGTAAAGTTGACTGAGGAGTGCAGTGCGGCCATCTTAAACAAGGTTCGGAGAAGAAGAAGGACCCAGGATGTCCCACCATCACGTGTACAATTGGGACACAGCATTTTGAGCATGCACTCTGTGATCTGGGGGCAAGTGTTAGCGTCATGCCAAAGGTAGTATTTGACCGCCTTAATTATACTACCTTGTCCCCTACTCCCATGAGACTGCAGTTGGCCGATTCCACGGTTCGCTACCCGGAGGGGATAGCCGAGGACATTCCGGTGCGCATCCGGGATTGCTTCGTTCCTGTCGACTTCGTGGTTCTGGACATGGACGTGAGCAACTTCATCGCTCATCCTTGGGCGACCCTTCTTGAGCACAGCAGACGCTCACATTAATGTGGGTGCTGGAGAGATCCAGCTTCACATTAATGGTAAGAAGGAGAAGTTTGAGTTCAGGCCAAAGGTGGAGCAATGCTCCATGATCAAGATCAAGTATGGGAGAAACAGTCAGAACGTCAAAGAGGTGGAGGTGACACCTCCAGAAAAAGACAGCCTGATTAAGTTCATGGAGAAGTTCTGGGAGAAGGATTTCCCCATCCGGTATTATGCAAAGCACAACAAGAAGTCTACACGAGGTGCGAAAGCACAGACAAAGAAAACACCGGAACAAGCTGTTGACCGCCAAAAGAAGGTAAAACAGGTATGGCGGGTTAAATCATCTATATCCTCATCTCCAGGGTCAGATGCCGTTTCGTCAAGTTGAATCCTACATCGGAGACATTTTCACTCGACGGCGTAAAACACGAGTCCTGCGCCGACAGGTACATCGGTGTCATCAAACTAGCTTGGGGGAGGACCCTCAGCTCAGGTAAGTTCAGGTAAGTATTATCGAATAAAGTTTTCTTTCAAATAAAATTAGTAAATGAGAGCCATCCATGTTAATCCCTTAAATGTTTTAAGTCCATGCTTAAATCTTTATCTTGGACATGATGAATAGTTGCTCTTAGTTCTCTCTTGTACCTATGTTTCAACCTGCTATTCTCCTAAGTTTTGAGTTTGCTGGTTGAGCATGATCTTTTCTGTTATCTTGTCTATATGTGGGTGGCATATGCAAGCTCTAGTCGAGGTTGTTGTTGGCTATGATATGATAAGACTTGCGTTACCTTAAGATCTTACTAAGCTAGACGTGATAACTGGAGTTTCTCTTTTTAAAATAAAATAGAGAGTACCTTATGGTGATTGATTCTCTACCAAAGCTCATATTGTTTTAAACTCCTACATAAGCAACTTGATTTTGCATTGAGTTTTGTCAAGGTCATTGTGATTCTTAGAGATCTACTTCATGCTTTTAAAGCCAAGATCACGCACACACCACCTCATACATGTTACACTTCCACTCTGGAAGTAAACATGACACCCAACCACCCACAAAATAAAAGCTCTACATAAAGTATGGTACTCTCCCCCAACTTTATTGCAAAAAGAGACATGGGTTGAAAAAAAATTTGGACACATGAAGGTCCGAGTATGTAAAAAAAGGAGAGAGAGAGCAAATGTAGGCTCTTGGTTCAAGAAATGCAGCCATGTCTCTAAAAGCAACTCTTTAAGGGGAAGAGAAACCTGCACAAAAGAGCTATCATACTTTTTGCCATACACACACGAGCACATCTTGGTTTGAGAGTATGACTTATTTCTTTTTGAATCCTGATCTTGACTTTAAAATATGTGCATTACAAGTGTGCTATAAAGCTCTCCTAGCACAAGCTCCACTCCAATGAGTGACATGAGAGTTGAGAGAGGAAATTGGTAAGGAAATACACCATGAGTGACTTGAGAGTACCACCTAAGGAGCTCTACCTTTTGAAAAATCCCAAAACCTCTGGTTTGATTGTCAAGCAAGGTAGAAGGCAAGGTGCTTGGTCTAAGTCATTCTAGCTATCAACCGCCCAAGACAAGGAGAAGCTACAAGCCCCATAAAAGGCCAAGGTAATAAGGGAAGTTTATTTTACCAGCTTATCTAATTCTTGGTAGAATATCTTGCTGAACCACTGGTACTTTAGAGGAGTAATGAGGAAGCAACTTCTGATCCACAGAGCCTAAAAGTTTTAGTCTTTTGCTCGGACGAGCAAAGGCTAAGCTTGGGGGAGTTGTTGACGGTCCTTATAACAGGAAATCCGACCGTCAATAGGCTGAGAAACCAATAAAGATCAAAGCATAACTTAGACATTTGTATTCAAATAATTTTATACCATGTATATCTAGAATATATTTGAGTACAGGGACTATGGTGCAAAAGATGGACGAAACTAGGCACAGGCCCAGGTCGGGCGACCTGGCTAGGTCGGGCGACCTGGCCTGAACCCCGATCGAGCCCATTTTCCACACAGGTCAAGAAGCACACAAAGGAAGGATCATGGACGTTGAATCATGGTCGGTTCAAGTCAAGGGTGAGGATGAGCCACGTGTCACTCCCACGGATTGAAAGGCCCACACCCCCACCTGGAACCGTCATAAGAACCCACATGGCAGTCTACTAGAGAAGAGTGGGACCGAAAGGCGGCGGAACTAGGTCGGCCGACCTGGCTACGTAGGCCGACCTGGCCCTGCGGCCGTTTCGTCCCCCCTTGACCCGTACCTGTAAACCGCCATCAGGTGTCCATCAGAGCCGTGCAACGTTGAAGACGGTGGATCCGAGGGTCGGCCGACCTTGGAACATCGGCCGACCTAGGCCCATATCCAAACGACCTCAACCGCCTCTGACCGGCTCCAACCGCCTATGTGATGCTATAAATACCTGCAAGGGGCGCCGTACTCAAACACACACCGGAAGAAGAGCTCTCCTTTGCTACAAGCTTAGTCTTAGTCTTAGTAGTGATAGTCATAGTGTTAGATCTTCTGAAGGGCTTCTGAAGGAGTCTTGGTAAGTTCTAGAGTTCAGCTCTTGTATTCTCTTACTTACTTATAGTACTCTGAGCTTAATGGAAATACCTTCATACTTATGTTGTATGCCTCAGTTATACCTTATCTACTTAGTATATACTACTTATGTCTTGCACCTTATTCAAGTGAATGTATGTTATGACATTGGCTCAATGTGCCTCTTGGTTGCTCTATTTATTAACGTGATAGATAGAGTTGTATTACATATTGCAAGCATGGTGTTTGGGATATGGAATACTGTTGAGGGTACCGCTGCCCCATGGATTAGAAGAGGTAGGCGGCAGGTGGTGACAGCCCTGTCCGTCCTTTGTAATCCTCCACGTTCGGGAGTGGGTATTAGGCCTTTATGATAAGATGTCCTACTGTCGTCCCTTGATGAGGGAACCACTGGATACCTCGATATGTCCTCTTGCATATGATCATTGAATGAGCTTGTATAGGGTATTGTAGTATATCCAAGTACCATATGTATGATGCTAATGAACCCTTATTAATCTTCACTAATGATCTATTACTAACTAAGACTACCATAATGATGAGCAATGAACTTCTGTGTGTCGTATTACCCATTCACTTCTATATCATTTGCCCCTGCTTTTATTATGGGTATATTAATGTTGTTGTAAGTAATTGCATTGGATGACATCTCTCTCTTAACTAAACGCTTTCCCTGCGGATAAACAAATAACGATACTCTGGAATACTCCCGGGTGAAATGCTACAACGTACTTCTGTGTGCTTGCAGAATATCTGTAACGTCTAGATTTACGATGAAGTATCTCTAGTACCATCACTACTCTAAGTGGTGATGCTAAGAAATACCAACAGGGAACTTGAAGAAGCAAGGAGAAGGGAGTAGCAACCGTGCTAAGTGCAATTGCCCGAGGTGCCGTTGAAGGTGTTTGCGAGCGTCTCACCCGTGTGATCTTTTTTCTTGCGACGAGGACATCGTAAAATCTAAGCATAGGGGGAGAGGTGTGACGCATCGTGTTTTTAAATTTTCTTTAGCCATTTTTTGCCAAGAGCTAGTTGGTGTGATTTTGAGAGTCTTAACGTTAGTGTAAGTCTTTGTGTGTGAGAGTCTTAAATTAGCGTGTGTGAGAGTCTTAATTTAGCGTTGAGTCAAGAAAATCAATAAAAAGAGTCTTTTGAATAATTGTTGGATCGAGCAAATTTACTTATGCATTCAAGTTCTTTACCTTATTTCTTTAAAGTACTTGTTCATGAGCATTGTCTTGGAATTTAATCTTAGTTGTGGAGCTTATTATTTGATTTATCCTTACAAATACCCATACCCGATCTTGAACTAGTGCTTGGTTTTTGATGATACTTGCTAGTAAGGCTAGAATTGGAGGAAATTTATTTTTATCACTCTTTAAAAACCCCTGCAAATGCAAGGTTGATCTAGTTCTTGTCCAGTTGAGAGTTATATCCTATACCTACCAAAGCCACTATATAATCGTTCCACCATAAGCATTGGAGGTGCAATGAGTTGAGTTAGGATTTCTTTCTCTCGGAAGTTTTAATTTTGAGCAATGATTATGTCCTTGATTATCTTATCTCTTATTTGCTAGCCTCGTCAATATTCGGTAATGAGAGTTCTTCATTGGAACAACTCATATGATCTACCGGATTCCAAAACCCGAACCCAAATTTATCTTATTTTATTATCTTTTCCTTGAACACAACCCACTATCAGAAGATTTGTTCTCTTTCTGGGCGAAGTATGAATAAAATATAATTTGAGAAGAGAGCAAGGAAGGAGTATGAAAAGAATGAACCGGAACCGAGCTGGGGAAACCCCAGGCCGGCCGGCCTGGACTCCTTGAGCCGGCCGGCCTAGCCCTCTCCAGTGGAGGTTCGAGCTCCGAAAAATCATGGAGTTTCCTTGGTGTTTTATCTATCTATTTGTATGAGGAATTGTTCAAAGGAGGTTCAGAGAAGAGAAGGAAAATTCAAGAAGAAAAAGAAAAAAATATATATATAAAGAAAAGAAAAAAAGGGGGAAAGGAGAAAAATGCAATAAAAGAGGGAGAAGTTCTTTAGTTGGAAGAATAGGAGAAGTGCAAAGGAAGACCGCCTCATTGTTGAGAAGTGCAAAGGAAGACCGCCTCATTGGATTTTTGAACGCCCATACTTTGATTATCCTCGTCGCTCCGCTGACATTTACTTGAAGATCTTTGGTTAGACTTGTTTGTTTAAGTATGTTTTGCAGAGCAAGAGCTTTTATGCAACCCCGTTGGAAGATTTTAATAGCTTGATTTACTCAAGGACGAGCAAAAGCTAAGCATGGGGGGATTGTTGACGGTCGTTATTGGTACACTTTTAGGGCTGATTTGGCATTGGTTTTGGACTAATTCTTATACTAACCCGCCACTTGGCACCTAAAATAACCCCATTTTCGAATATGTCTTGTATTTTGGAGCATGTTGTGANAATTCTTATACTAAACCGCCACTTGGCACCTGAAATAACCCCGTTTTTGAATATGTCTTGTATTTTGGAGCATGTTGTGAATTTACAGGAAATACAACATATTTGGCGGAGTTTGACGTGGACCTAAGCACTCACATGGATAAGGATTGAGGAGGAGGACCAGCCCGCGAAAGATGAAGATGAGAGGAGCCAGAAAGACCCCAGGCCGGCCGGCCTGGAGGCTCTGGACCGGCCGGCCTGTTCTATTCCGGAGCCCGCTCGCGCTCCCCTTTCTTCAGCGTGAAGTAAATGCAAACCCTAAGGGTTCCAGCCGCCGTCATCCACCAGAGACCTATTTAAACACCCCCGAGGACGCCGTCAAGTGATATTCAATAGAGAAGATTAGATCTAAAACACCATTGGAGAGAAACACAAGGAGGAGACGCCATCGGAGGTCCTAGCCGTCGTCCGGGTGCCTTCTCAAGTTGGAGGACAGCGAGGAGTCCATCCTCGCCGGAGGCTTCCACACCATGAATCGCGACGTCATGCTTAGCTTCATGGGGTAAAGTCCTTGTTTGTCCATGGGGTTGTAAGGAGATCTTGATTTGTAATTGCCGAATCCTTTTGTGATATCAATCTATCATGTTCTTAGTTGATGGTGCTTTTCATCCTAATAGCCGGCCGACAGCTCTATGGGTATGCATCGCTCGTTGCTTCGCATACTTAGATCGCATCAACGATTCGTGTTCCTATAGCTCGATAGGTGAGTACCCTCGTGTAGTGACAGTATGCGGGAGGGAAAGTGTTGAGTTTGGTTCGCATCGTATTGATAGATTGGATTGGTTTTATCATGCTTGGCGATTACATCTCATAGTGATCCTAGACCCTATGGATAAACGCTTTCATACCTTGTGTACTCCTCTCTACCACTCATAACATTGATTAGGTTAGATTGTTTTTATTACATACATCACTATCCAATCAAAGAACACTCTTGCCAACATTATTAGTGCTAGGTTAAGCGTAGAAATCCCTTGTTCTGTGGATTGATAAATCTTGGGGGAATACTTCAAGGAAAAAGCTACAATCGATCCGTGCGCTTGCGGTTCGTAATTGGCGTGCCTAAGAGCCATCAACACGGCACGACAGGAGTGCACGCGCGGGTTGGCTTGGCGCAGCGCGGCCGTCAGGCATCGTCGGCCGCGTGGTCGACGGCGCGGCGCGGTCGGTGGCCCGAGCAGAGGAGAGAGAGAGGGAGGTGGCGTGGAGGAGGGGGCAGGCCGGCGATTTATGGTGGGGAGAATCTCGTGCGGTGAGCTAGGTCGGCCGGGCTGGTGTGGCAAGCCGGCAGTGGCCAAGTGGCCGATTGGCCGTCGGCGTCGGCGTCGAGCAGAGAGGAGGTGGGAGGAGAGAAAACAGAGGGAGAGAAAAAGAGAGGAAAATAGAGCTTTTCTCTTTGGCCAATTTGCACAAAATTTGAGCAAAACTAGCCCAAACTCATATTGGCAAACTTGTAGGAAAATTTGAAAGCTTCAACTTTTGTTATTTGAGCATTTTTAAATTCTCACTAGATTTGGAGATATAAGGGCTTTTAATGAATTTAAGTTGAATTCAAATTTTTAACCTAAATTTGAATGTTTGCCTTTGAATTTAAGGATTTTAAGTTCCAATTTGACTTCATTTGACTTGTTAACACTAATTTGGGCTATACCAATCTTTTGGGTGATTTAAATAATTTAATTACTTTTCTTTAGGATTATTTGCAAGTAATTACCATAAAAGACACATAAAAGAAAAACGTGTCATTTTATGTGTATTTTTACGACCAATTTTTCATCAAGGGACATGATCATAGAATAGTTATGCTAACGATCAAGTTTAACCATCATTTTTAGTTTGGGACTATCACATGGATATGCATTACTTTTCTTGTTTTGATCGTTCCCCAAGTGATTTTCGTGCATCTGGTGTAGATCTAAAACCCATCTGTTCAAACGCCATGGCTACCTCCGAGTCCGTCCCAAAGGTATGATCCTTTGTCCATTTTCTTCCTCTTTTACATTTCTGTTAGATCCATTTTACCTGCCTTCTTGAGTATTTCGTGGTTTTTTTATTAGACATTATTCCCTTCTTGACCTCTTCCCTTCTTTTCCGCTTTGTAGAACCTAATGAACAATATTCTCATCCCAATGAAGGATAGTCCATCCCATTATTATCTTGGACCCATGGGGGATGAGGACCCGATAAACTTCATCAACCTTGAGACAAATCGGATTCCCTTCAAAAATTCCTCCATGGAGTTATCAGACTGGAATAACTGCTTTCGATCGTGGCCAAATGTCACCCAAGGCTGGCGTTCATGGTACAATCGGATGAAGGCTTCAAGTATTTATTCTGGGATGACAAAGATATAAGCTAGTGCCTTGCTCTATCCTTGGCCAACATGGAAAAAAATGAGTGCCTGATAGTTGCGGCATGTTCTTTTTGGTCCGATACCCTGAACACTTTTCTATTTGGCCACAGTCTGATGACTCCCACGCTTATGGATATAATGATGCTGACTGGCCTTAATGTTAGCAATAACTCCAACCCGATGCAGGCTCTCACTCAAGTAACTCATCGGCTTACTCCCGAAGAGAAAGAATTCACAGGATGGAAAGGGTATATTCAAAATTTCATGTAGGAAGGTCCGATTGACGCAAGAGAACACACGGCTTTCCTTAACATGTGGTTGGAGAAATTTGTATTCTGCGGAACAACATGCAACCGATTGCCGAGCGATTAAGTGGAGGTGACAGTATTCCTCTTGGTCGTCTCCTTCCTGGCGCAGTTTATCGGCTGATGCATCAAGTTACTGCCAAGATATCGGTTGGTCAACCAATCAGACATATAGGTGGCCCTTGGTGGTTTGTGCAGCTATGGCTAACCAATTATATGAGATCGGCTCTCAATCTTAATTTCTCAAATATGGAATTTCCGACCGATTATGCCGAAGGCGAAGAGGTAACCCGTCGGCGATGCATGTCCTTTGGTGAAGCAGCATCGGCTTGTCCTGGGAGGAAACTTGAAGCTGACACTGTTGCCATTATATTCAAGGGATTTTATTATGGCCTGAGGAAAGATTATTTACTTTGGTATGCCTATGACCAAGCCGATCAATATGAATTGCCATACAAGTTCCAACTGGCTACTTCTTGCGATCAACATACCCTTCCGATTCTCAAGTCCTTCATCACCCCCTGCATTCTCGGGTGCAATATATCAACCGGTCAGGTAAAATCTTCTTACGAATTTTATCATCCAATGGTTGTGGCCCGTCAGATGGGATTTTGTCAGCTTCCAATCAGCTTATACTTTGCCGATAAGATCAAGGCCAGAGAAATCACCGCCAATGCTCTGGAATTCGAATGAGTCATGGCCCTTGCTCCCGATTCATCTTTTGAATTATCGGAATGGACTTTCTGCCCCATGTCTTTCAAGCTTTTCAAAAAATGGTGTTCAGAATGGCGCTCCCACATCTTCGGACTCCGAGCGATGACCTACTGTTTGCTGATTGATCCAGACTACAATGAACCTGAAAGCCAAGTAAATCTGCAACCCTATTCATTTTCACTGATCATATTCTAAAATCCCAATTTTCCAGGTTGCCGATATCCCTCCGCCACAAATGAGTCGGAGCGGGAAAAAAAATCAATTATGCAGCCGCTGCTCCTGCCCCCCGAATCGGTGCCAATGCCCCAACCATGCAGGAGATCATGACAGGCAAGAGAAAGGTGACTTCTGCAAAAGTCCCTAAGGCCAAGAAATCAAAGACCAAGCCAGCCGATTCGGTACCAAGACCCACAGCAGCCCTTCAGGTTGTTTGATGATTCTCTTTTATCTTTAAAAATTCACTGCAGATCTTAATTTCAAATAGTGAACAAACCGGTTCCACCGGTTTGAGAATCCGGTTCCACCGGTTCTTCCTGCCTTGCTGTCCTTGTGCCAATTTTGATCGCCAACAGTAGGATTACATGGTATGAGTCCTAGTAGGAATACATGGGAATTCTAGTAGGAGTCCACCTTCTTCCTTCCTATCTTCTCCGCCGTGTCCTTCTCCTCCTCCATGTAACCGTCGAACATGTCACGGGTGCAAGCTGGATTGATCCTCCCTTGAGTAACGCTCAAGGGCTGGGCAGGGAACCAAGACCAGACCAAGCCAAGTACTTGCCTAGTGATGAGCTCATGGCTTCTTGAATTATTTCTACTGATACTTTTCGAAAGAAGTGCAATGTTTCATATTTCAGCCCTTAATAATACTATGGGAAGATCTTTTATTCAGTTTGGGTCCTTTGGTGAGCAGCAAAGCGATATAAACAATGGGGTTCTTTATAATGTTGCAGGTAATTCAACCAAGACCATATTTGTTGGGGCTAATCTGCACAAAAGCATAATAGAAAAGGCTTCCTTTTTCAAATATGGTAAGACTTTGGTTCGGATCAACCAAGGAGTTTAAAGATAGGAAGGCTTGAACTCAATTTGGATTGCCACGTCACAGCTTTACAGGCCCGGAGTAAATTGGCGATATCTCCCTCATATGAAATCCGTTTTTAGTGTTTAGGTACTTGATAGAATGAAAATTTGATCCCCTTTCCAATCGATCAGGGGCCCATTGTCAGATTAATTTTGTGCGAGCCACAGACGTCCAAACAAGTGTCGGGTTATGCTGAGTCCGAGTCAGTTTTGAGTCATGGTCGAGTCAGAGTCAAAATAGAGGCTGGCCTGCGAGCCACATAGCCTAGGGCCTGCGCCCTTGTATGGAGGAGGGGATTTTATTTGTGTTTTCATCTAGGGTTTTCCCCCGAGAGAAGTAGAGGTTGGTTCCTCTCCTGTCTACCTTGCCAGTCCTCCTTGGATTGTGTGGAGTGCGTGCTCGAGCTACCGCAGCTTGGTCGTGCCTCGGATTCCTGCTGGGATCCCCTTTCTTCGGTTCGTGTTCCCTTGAGGACACAGATGGAGTTGCTGCAACCTAGGGTTTCAGTTTTGCCATGTTTGTAAGCTGATC
>QPGU01000656.1:46390-59444 GCA_004135705.1 Alloteropsis semialata | reverse complement strand
TCGCGGCGCTTGTCATCCACGGGCGGCGGTCCTCCGAGGATGAAGTTCACCTGCCTCTCGACGTTCGGGAAAGCGGGGTTCGCGGGGGCCCCTTTTCCCTTGTCGCCTTTGTCGTCGTCGCGTGGCGGTAGCTTCCCCTCCTTCTTCTTGTAGGCGTCGGCGAGTCCCATGCAGTCGATCATGCGATGCTTGGATTGCTTGTGAATGGGGCAGGGCCCTTGTAGCATCTTTTCGAAGTCGGCGCTGAAGTTGGACCGCGGGCGTGGGCCTCCGCGATCCATGGCGGCGATGGTGTAGTCTCCCGAGCGCTTTCGATCACCCGTCCGACTTGGCTCCGGTCTGGTTCGGCGTTGGTCCTCCTTCTTCGGGCTGTCCTCTCGGCGATGGTGGCCGATCGTCGTCCCGAGTGCTTTTCTTGCTGTAGTGGAGGCGAGCGGCTTCCTTGGCGTTCGCCATCTTGTTCACCCGACCAAAGAACTCGCCGGAGGTTTTTGGCAGGTCCTCGCAGAGGCGCTCGAAGACGACGGAGTCGGCGAGGCCGTCGAGGAAGTAGCTGATGATCTCGGACTCGGAGCAGCCGGGAACCAGGTTGCGATTCTCCATGTAGCGGTCGGTGTAGTCGCGGAGGCTCTCCCCGCGATTTTGCTTCACCTTGCCCAGATCCCACGCTGTGCCTGGCCGAATGGAGCTGCCTTGGAAGTAGCTCTTGAACTGGCGGCAGAGAGTGTCCCAGTTGTCGATGGAGCCGGGCTCGAGGCTGTGGAGCCAGCTAAGCCCTACCTTGGTCATGGCGACGGGGAAGTAGGCGCACATGGAGTCGTGGTCGCCGTTCACCGCGCGGATGGCGATGCTGTACGTCCGTAGCCACATCTCGTCGGGTCTGTCTTCCCATCGTATCTTTCTATGCCTGTGGGTTTGAAATTAGCAGGCATTCGAATAGATCTTACTCGGGTAGTGAACGCCGGGAAGCCGTCGCAGTCGTTGAGGTTTTCCATGTCCACGTGTCCCGAGTCGGCGGAGTAGTCTTCCGGGGTGCGAGCCCGCGGCGGCCTGTCTTGTCCGAGTGGAGGGCCGTACTTGCGGTCGAACTCGCGGCGGCGCGCGGCCTCGTTGGCCTCGAGTTCTCGGCGTAGGCGGGTGTCGCGGTCCAGTCCCGGGGCGCCGTGGTCCCGATTGTACTCGGCGCGCCGTCGGAGCTCCTCCTCGTCCCTTCGCCGGTGGCGGTCGTCGAGGTTCCTGCGGAGGTCACGGTTGCGGAGTTGTTCGCGGAGGTCTGGCTGGTCGACCACGTCGTGATCGGCTTCTCGGCGGCTGGCCGACTTGGAGTGGCAAGATGAGGAGGCAGGAGCCTTCTGGGCATTGATCATGCCCGCGGCTGCAGTCAGCCTGGTCTTGATCCGGTTGAGCTCCGGGGTTTCCGGGATCCCTTCCAGTTCAAGGTGTGCGGCGGCGAGGTTGGCTGACGGGGTGGCGTAGACGCCCACGCCGCCGACTTCGTGGACGAAGTCGTCGTGGAGGTTACGCATGGTCCTGGGGTTTCGGCGTTCTCGCCGCGCGTCGCGGCGTCGTTGCTTCTCACCGTTGCGCCCGATCCTGGCGTCTCGGTGCGCTTGATCCTCTCCTTGGACCGTTGGCTCATCAGCGGATATGTCGGAGACGAACGTCTCCCGCTTGGCAGGCACGATCCTCTTATTGGGAGGGAGGACACGTGTCACCCGCGGGAAAGTCGGAGTTAGTTCCGGCTCAGGCGGAGTTGGCGTATCCTGAGGATGAGGGTGTTGCGTTGCCGCAACGTCCGGAGCAGATCCGATCTGGGTGGTCGTGATGGGATCGACCACCCTGATCGCATCTAGGGAGTAGTCGGTGCCCAGCCGTTCGCCGAGTGCTTCTTGGTAGACGGCTCCGCTGCTCCTGAGTCCCAGCGGGAATCGTGTCGGCGAAGCGATGCCCTGGCGAGCAGATTCGGCGAGGTCGATGCATTCGCCGATGGAGGCGATGGCGTGGTCCATGTCTGCCTCGAATTGGCGTTGGCGTGCGGCCCATCGGCGCCTTCGCTCCTCGGGCGTCTGCTGCACCCTGCGCGGCGGAGGCGGAGTGGATGAAGCAGTCGGCGGTGTGGGAGGAAGCGTGTTCCCCTCGGATGGCGGGAGAACGATGTTGGCCATCGCGATCGCCGAGTTGTTGGCGATGGTTGGCGACGAAGTGGTGATGGTGACGATCCCGTCTGGCATAGCGTCGAGTCGCGGCGCTGTCTCCTCCGGGGTGGCGTCACGGGTGAAGGAGAGCTCTCCCTCGGGTCCAGCGGTGAATACCATGGACCCGAAGAAGAACATGGCCCCCTCAGCGATGGAAATCTTGATAGATGCCGGCATGATGACGGCGGAAGCGGATGCCATCGAGCTTGCAGATTGATCTCATCGATCAACCCCTACCTGGCGCGCCAACTGTCGGATTTATGGACCTGGCAGTCCACACAGGGTAGTCCACGTGGTTGATTTGTCGAGGGACAGATCGAGGATCAGAAGTTGATGGTAACACGAGACGCAAGGATTGAACAGGTTCGGGCCGTCAGGATGACGTAATACCCTACGTCCTGTGTTGGGTGTATGGATTGCTGTGTATGAAGTTCCTGAAGGTTCTCCGTAGTTGGGTTCTGTCCTAGGTTGAATGAATGCGTGGGTTGTAATCGTCGTGTTCTGGAGGGGGGTCTCAAGGCACCTTATATAGTCCGGCTGCCTTGAGTTACAAGTCGGCTAGAGATCATAACCTACCCGAAATACAAGGATGCGATCCTATAACGATTACAGATATCTTTCCCTATAATTCCGGCTAGTTTATCTTGATCTCCGAGCTTCTTGCAGGATACGCCGTCTTGTTTCTTGCTGCATGCGCCGTCGCGCCCGTCCGGCTCGTCCGACAGGTGGACCTCCGAGTGGTGGGCCACCCAGTCTGACAACCTGGCCCGACAGCACTCGGATTGGGCCGCCCTTTGCTGGTTGGGCCAATCCGCCTCCTGGGTACCTCTGGGGGTCTACCCCCGGCAGGCCCGGCTTGGATTACCGGTGGAGCTGGGTTCTCTTTGTGGGTGGGCATGTTCAAAAAGTATTTTGTTCTTGACATGAATGATTCCAATAAGGGGTGGCGGTCAGAATGGTTTTATGTCACGAACCATCCCCTAGCCCTGCCGACCCTGACTGGCCACCGGTCAACGAAGATCACCGACTGGGAGTCGCAACCTGAGGGCCAGGATCTGCAGGAGGCTGAGGAGCTGCTGCAACTGATAGCTGAGGCAAAGGAAATCAAATTAACTGCAGTAGCCACAATGATTTCCTTTGTCAGGCACCTGACGCTGCCAAATAAGGACCGAGTCCACCCTGGATACAAGTTCTCGGGCATCAGAGACCCGACTCGTTAACAAGCCCAATCCATGTCTGTGACCGAGACCATGGAGAGAATCTCGAGCTTCATGCGGGGGGCGATTTATAACCAGGGTGCCTCGGTGCCCTTTTCGTTGCACAATCCGCCGCCGCCTGTTAGTGTCTATCCCTTGTTTTACTTCTGCAACTTGATGTCTGATGCATGGCTCTATTTATGCGAATCTGAGTTATTGTGTTGGTTGCTTACAGGAACGTGCAATGAAGTATTTCTGTCTGGCCCCATTGCCCGAGGGCAGCGTCCTGCTGGAGAAGTTGATGACGGCAGAGGAGGCAGCCTGAATGGCACAGGTGGTGGATGAAGAGGTGGTTGAATGGGAGGCCGGTGACGTGATTCTGGCTCCTGTGGAGGAGTCGGAGGATGATCAGGCGACCCTGGCGTCTGTCATTGGGACAAGGAAGCCAAGGTGCGCAGCCATACGCAAGGTGCTCACGTCGGCGAAGGCAACTGGCAGGGGCTCGTCGCCGAGGCAACCGCCCAAGCTAGGGCAAGCTGCGCGGGCTGAGTCCGAGGCGAGGAGAAAGAGGAAGCTGATAGCCTCGGCGAGCGAGGCCGAGGAAGAAGCCGACGGGTCCCCCTCTAGCCTAGATTTGGGGGAGGCGCCCCGACTGATGCCGGCGGTCAAGGGACCTTGTATGTGCAGCCACCGGACCGGCCGGAGCTGGTGCTTGGTTCGACACCGCCCCTGCTGCTGCAGAGGGTTCAATTCAAGCGCCCTCGGAAGAGCGGGCAAGTTGCTTGAAATGCGTTGGATGAATGCCTATGTGGCGGTATTTATGCAGTTTCTGCCTTGAGTGCAGGCTTGGGGGCCATGGAGGTGGAGTTGGCCTGGTGTCACCCCTGGGGGCTGGTGAAAATGCGGCGCTGGTGCAGTCACCAGTCATTGGTACAGGGCCTAGGGCCACCGTGGAAGAAAGTCTGCCAGAGTAGGGGCGGGAGAGCCCCTTGATCAAGGACCGGGCGCAGCTGCCGAGTCCACTGCAGCCCTCCTTGGAGACCAGTTCCCCAGTTGCCGACAGGCAGGTGGGACTGCCCAGGGGCGGTGGCATGGACGAGGAGCCGGTCAAAGTGGCTGGGATAAAGGACCCAGTCAGCGGCCCTCCCCCGCTTGAAGACGATGATGACCACCTGCTCGGGGAGCAGCTGAGCACTGGGACAGGTACCCCCGTGGTGCCCAGGGTTGAAGCCATTACAACCGGGCCTGGGGCCGGGCCGAGTTCTTCAACGCTGACCCCGGAGCATGCTCTGGAGCTCGACATCGCCGACCACGAGAGCGAGCTTCGAAAGCTGTGTAACGTGGCCGACGTACTGGATCGTGTCGTCTAGGTATGAAATCTTAAGCTTTTTGGGCGTCGTTGTTCTTGTAGCAGCTGATCGCTTTCTGTCATTAAACAGAGTTTCACAGCCCAGTCTGTGAAAGACCTTCACTTGAAGCAGCAGGCCCTTGAGGACTGCCGGAATCTCGCCAGGTTCCAGGAGGAAGGGGTCCAAGAGGCCAACGAGGCCAAGGAGTACCAAATGAATAAGGAGAAGGAGATGGCCGACGTTGTTAAGCTCAATGAGGACCTCATGAATGACATGAAGGTCCTGTCGGAGGGTAGGTCCCTGTGATGAACTTGCGCTTTGTTCGATCCAAGTAGCCTGTGCTGATGAGGATTTCTTTGCATATCAGCCGCTTGATGCCGAGTGACACCGCGATCCGGAGACCGTGGATGAGGGCTTCATACTCGGCCCCATTGTTGGTGGCCTGGTAGTGTATCTGGAGAACGTATTTTAGGTGCTGCCCCTTCGGGGAGATGAACAGCACTCCTGCGCTAGCTCCTTCGAGGTTGAGGGCGCCGTCGAAGCACATCTTCCAATGCTCTGGCCGCTCAGCTGGGGTCGGCGTCTGTATCTCTATCCACTCGGCCACGAAGTCGGCCAATATCTGGGACTTGATGGCCTCCCGTGGCTCAAAGTTAATGGTGTGCTCTCCAAGTTCGATGGACCACTTTACTATGCGGCCGTTCGTGTCTCTCTTATGGAGGACGGCTCCGAGCGGGAAATTCGAGATGACCCGGATGACATGGGCCTGGAAATAATGGCGTAGTTTCCTGGCGGTGATCAGGAGCGCATAGAGCAGCTTCTGAGGGTGAGGGTACCGGACCTTGGATTCGCTGAGTACCTCGCTGACGAAATATACAGGGCGCTGGACCTTGTATGGGTGGCCTTCTTCTGGTCGCTCGACGACCAGGGCCGTGCTGACTACATGCGTGGTAGTTGAGATGTACAGTAACAGCTCCTCCCCGGAGGTCGGGCCCATAAGTACCGGGGGGTTAACTAGGAACTCCTTGAGGTCGGCCAGGGCCTGACTAGCCTCGGGGGTCCATTCGAACTTGTCCGCCTTCTTGAGGATTTTGAAGAACGAAAGTCCCTTCTCGCCGAGCTTGCTGATAAATCGGCTCAGGGCTGCCATCATTCCCGTGAGCTTCATGATATCTTTCTTGCACTTGGGTTCCTTGAGATTGCGTATGGCGTCCAGCTTGACTGGGTTCGCCTCGATGCCGCACTGGCTGACCAGGAAGCCCAGGAGCTTGCCTGAGGGCACACCGAATACGCATTTCATCGGGTTAAGTTTCCATCTGAAGCGGTGTAGGTTGTTAAAAGTTTCCTGGAGGTCGGCGATCAAGGAGTCGGCGTCATACATCTTGACGATGACATCGTCGATGTAAGCTTCAACATTTCGCTCGATTTCGCTTTGCAGGCAGCCTTGTATGGCCTCCTGGAATGTAGAGCCGACGTTCTTCAGCCCGAAGGTCATCGTCTTGTAGTAGTAGATGCCGTGCAGGGTGATGAACGCCGTTTTATCCTGGTCGGATGTCTTGAGGGCTATCTGGTGATAACCCGAGTAACAATCTAGAAAACATAGGAGCACGCAGCCGGATGTAGAGTCAACGACTTGGTCGATTCACGGAAGAGGGAAGGGGTCTTTAGGGCAGTAGCGATTGAGATCCGTGTAGTCGATGCACATTCTCCATTCATCGCTTTGCTTCTTTACAAGTATAGGATTTGTAAGCCACTCGGGGTTTTTGCATTCTCTAATGAAACCAGCAGCTAGGAGCTTATTTAATTCTACCCTAATGGCCTCCTTGCGATCTTGAGCGAATCGGCGCAGCTTCTGCTTGGTAGGCTTTACGTTCTTGCTTAAATCCAAGGAGTGCTCAGCCTTCTCCCTCAGGACTCCTAGCATGTCTGATGGCTTCCATGCGAAGATGTCCCAGTTGTCCCGGAGGAAGGAGTTGAGCGGGTCTTCCTTTTTAAGAGTGAGCCCTGGCCCTATGAGGGCCGTCTTGGTGGGGTCATCGAGTCCCAAGCTGATCGCTTTGGGGGCTTCTGCGGGTGACAGCGCCGTGGGCTGCTGCTTCTGCTTTGGAAGGACAGGCTCACCGGTCGCCACCTTGGGGGCTTCCTCTGCCAGTAAAGTGTTATTGCCGAGTTGCCGGGACAACTCGGCTATCTTGATAGCCTCCCCGTCGCACTCGAAGGAGGTCTTGATGTCTCCATGAATGGAGAGGACTCCGTTGGGTGCCGGCATCTTTAGAACCAGGTACGTGTGGTTTGGGATCACCATGAACCGAGCCAGCATGGGTCTGCCTAAGATGGCATGGTAGGAGCTCTAGAAGTCGGCCACCTCGAAGTATAGGAACTCCGTGCAGTAGTTGTCAGCCATGCCAAATGTGACTGGCAGGGCGACCCTTCCTATCGAGTAGAAAGCTTTTCCTGACACAATGCCAAAGAATGGATCTTCGGCGCTCAGGAGCCTGCTGTAGTCGAATCCCATACTATTGAGAGTGCTCGTGAAGATGATGTTCAGGGCGCTCCCACTATCAACCAAGACCTTGGAGAGGAGGACTCATTCGACGATAGGAGCGACGATGAGTCGGTAGGACCCCCGCTCGGGTAAGTATACCCAGTGGTCGGCGTGACTGAAGGTGATCGGCATCTCTGACCACTGGAGGTATTCCATGGGCTTGGTAGAGACCAACTTCACTTCGCGCTTGTGAAGCTTGCGGGGCCCCCCGATGATGACGTTGACGTGGCGATCAGCGTGCTGGAAGTCGCCGTTAGCGCCACGCCTGGGCGGCTTTTGTGGCGTGGTGGGTCGGCATTCGTTGTCTTGGTGGCGTTATCGTCCCGGCGAGCCAGAGCCTCACGGTCTTGGTCGCCACGTCGGTAATCGTCGCGGCGATCGCGGTCTTCTCTATGGCGGTAGTCGTCCCTCCGGTTACCGTTGTTGCCATCGCGGCGGTAGTTGTTGAGCAGTGCGTGACAATCACAGAGATTGTGCTTTGCATCCTTGTGGAAGCGGCACTGAAAGTTCAGTGTGTCATGAAACTCTTTGGCAAGGAACCTGGGTTCCGGCCGGCCTTCCTCTTCTGCTAAGGCTACGAGGGGCTCAGGGCCCATCTTTTGCCCACGCAGCGGCTCATGGCGCTTTGAGTTTCTCGAGTCAGTCGTCGTCTTCGGCCCGCTTCTGTTTGTTCTTGAACTGAGCCTGCTCAGCTTGGTCTGCTCTAACCTCCAGATTGACCACATCCATTAGGTCGGAGACCGTGGTTGGGTTGGTTTTGAAGAGCATATGGAACAGTTGGTTGTCGATGAGGCCTCGTCTGAATGCATCGATGATGTCTCGATCCTCAACATCAGTGACCTTGCTCCGATTGTCGAAGAACTGGTCAGAGTAGTTGCGGAGACTCTCATCCTTCTTCTGCCTGACATTATCCAGATCAAATCTGGAGCCCGGCCGAGTGTAGCTTGCTTGGTAGTTCTTTGTGAAAGCGTAGCAGAGGTCTGCCCAGCTATCAATGGTGTCTCGAGGGTGGCTCTCGAGCCACAGCAGTGACTCCTTGCCTAGCATCATAGGGAAGTAGGCGGTGGCTTAGTCATTGGATCCGTGGGCAGCTTTGACTGCTGTGTAGTATGTCTTGAGCCAGAGCTTGGGGTCGGAGTGACCGTCAAACTTCTTGACTTGGGTCGGCTTGAATGACACGGGCCATTCCACAGCGCGGAGCCGGGCGGATAAAGCAGCAAAGCCATTGAACACCTCCTCTTCGCCATTGCGGTGATAGCGGTGAGGTGGTCGGGCTTGATCGACTCGGGGTCGAGCATTATCAAGTTGCTGGCGGCGGTCATCCCTCGGAGGTCCACACCGTGCATCGTACTGCTCGCGCTCCATGAGCTCATGGACTACACGACGCTCTGCTTCCCCTGCCGCCGCATTGCCAGCCTCTCCAACCGGCTGGCAGTCAGGTCAGCCGTAATCCTGATCGTAACGCTCACGGCGCTCGAGCTCGGCCGCGTCGCGTTCTCCGTGTTGGGCGTTGAGGTCAGCACGGATGTCCCGGATGTTGTCCCTCAGGTGGTCGCGGAGATCGCTTTCCTAGGGGTTGGCCGGGTAATGATGCCATTGACGCCTGTCGCCGCTCCTGGTAGCGCTCTTGGCGATGGTCCGCGTTGCGGGGGTTGCGCTGTTCTTCTTCTTCTTCTTCTTCTTCGTGGTGGTTCTGGGCCACCTCTTCTTCGACAACGGGTAGTGGGGGGTTCCTCTGGCGAGGTTGACCTCTGTCCGATTTGCTATGAGCTGAACAGTGGCTCATAGAGCGAGCCAAGTTAATCCGCCCAGATCGGGATCTGGCGCGGTACGACCACTCAACCTGTTCTTGAGCGGCTTCCAGGCGGGCCCAGGCACGTTGCACCTCGGGGGGTGTCGGGCATGTGGCCCAGTTTGGCGAACGCAGCAGCGATGTTAGCCTAGGGCGTGCGGAAGGGCACTCGGGCGAACGCTCCATCGAGGTTCTGAGGTTCAACTCTGCGGGGACCCCGAGGTGGAGATTGTTGCCTTGCTGGAGCCCCAGAGGGGATCTATCCGGCAGCTGCGGCAGCTGCAGCGTCCCCGGCCACTACCTGAAGCGGCGTGACTTCTTCGTTGCGGCGTCGAGCTCGACCAGTGTTCCGCTCCAGTTGGCGGTCCCAGGCCAAGTCAGTTTCTCCATCCTGAGTTGCAGAATCCTCAGAGATGAAGACTTCACGCCCCAGAGGCATGACTATCTTGAGTCGTTGCTCGGGTCAGCCGGAGCCGGCAGGAGCACGCTCGTGGCGACCTGGAATTCCCCGCAGTCCGGGGACTGGGCGGGCTAGGGCGGGATCTCAGATTGGATCTGAGACATGTCTTTTTGGAGCTAGGTTGAGTAGATCACTGAAGCGCTGTGTAACCCTAGCGGGAGCGGGTCGCGGGGTCGGCGTAGAGCCTCCTCCAACAAGGCGATGCACTCGGCGATGGTGTCCTGGACGCGATCTAGCCCGGCAAGGAGCTTGTTCAGGGGGGGGGAGATTCTTTGGCGAGTGGTCAGGCCCGGAGCCTGGTAGTTGATGGTGACAGCGTTGAGCCGCTGCTGGAGCGGAGCGATGACCGATGATGAGATCGGCGACGAAGTCAGCGCGGAGCTGGTTGGCGTGGTGGCGTCGAGCGACGTGGTGGAGTTGGAGGCGATGGAGTGAATGTCGGCGAAGAAGCTAATGCCCTCGAGATGTGTTGGGCAATCCTTGAGCCTATCGGGGAAGATGACAGACCGATGATCTGCCATCGAGCTAACTGTAATGCCCCACGATCACCCCTACCTGGCGTGCCAACTGTTGGAGTTATCGTCCGGCAGTCCACCCGGGGTACCCAGATGGTAGATTTGTAGGCAAAGGGCGATTGCGGGACTAGGGAGCTCGAGGTAACACAGGAACACAGGGATTATACAGGTTCAGGCACCCAGAGGTATAATACCCTACGTCCTGTGCTCAGGGGTCTTGTATTACTTCGCTCGGCAATGCTCCAGAGAACAATGGCGAGTCTGTGGTTACAATGAGGGTGGTAGAATGGTGTAGAATCAGATGAATGTAGGGGTCGAACTAGGCCGCCTTATATAGGCTGACGGCCTAGGGTTTACAAGTCAATTATCTCTAATTGCATTCGGCTACAACTAGTAGACTAAGCTGAGTCGGTTGTAACGTAATCTCCATGATCCTCGGGCGAGATCCGAGTACATCGCCGTGTACCTTTTAGGCTAAGTCTTCATCAATCTTATCCATCAAGTCGGGGATCCTCGTGGGCCGGCCCAGGATCGGCCCACATCATTGTCAGACGTGGGCCCAGGCCGACTATGTACCTGGTCGGTAGTGGGCCCAGGGGTACCCATATCCACACCATCAAATTATCGTTTCAACGCATATAAGATCAACGAATTTGAAGACCCATACAAGGAGATACGACAAAAACATTGGGCGCTGCATGTTCTGAAATCAGCTCGGGACATATTGCAGTGCTGGAATAAAATAGGCATAAATCTTTTGTTCGGAATCCGTTTTGGGCAAATAATGACTCATTGGAAAGAGAAATTTGTGAACTTTTCCGTGGAGCAATGATTCAGTACATATTCTGCTCTGGAAATGGAGGAAAAATTCATGGAAGATGAAGCAGTCAATGAAGACAACATGCAAGGAGGTGATAATGATATTGAAGAATGATTGGGACCATGGCTTAGTGACAATGGGAAGTGGTTGAAGGAAAATTAAGGCAATAAAGGTGAAGAAGCATAAAGATAATCTCCAAACACGTGACGGAAGGACTTCAAGAATCACATGATGGTTCACCATCCTTTTCCACGCTTAGCAACATGCTAAGCATGGGGGAGGACTTGTTGGACGAAAAGGAAAAGGCCATATGGAGTACAATGATCACGATTGTCATAAGATGCTCAAGATTCCTTTTCCATGCTAAGCACAATGCTTAAGCATGGGGGAGGCCACGCTACACTTCATTGCAAGCATCGGAAAGGACGGTAACTCTTTCTCAACCCTCTCTTTGTTCATCTCCTTCTAAATGCTTGTATATATGTATGCCATCGACCATAGATTAGAAACCTTTGTATATCTCTCTTATTAATAACATGGCTACTAGGAGGACAACCTAGTTTCATTTTTGTTTTCAATAAATAATGATCGCCATCACTTTGTGCTCACCACGATGATATATTTTGAATGCTTTTTGCTTATGGAAAAGTGATGAAAGTTGCTGCTTTGTTCTACCTACACCATGTTGTATATGACTTGACCATTTGCTCTCTATTAAATGACCTTAAATTGATTAAATACCAGCTCTTTTATTTGTGGAGGTTAAATGACTAAATTCTAGACCCACATATTGCTTATGTTGCTCTTTGATTTAAGTTTACCAATGACCTCATGCCTTGTATTGCTTTATTTAAAACTTGATTCTTATGCAATCTACATTCATGAATCTCTTGCAAAGTTCTACCTACCAAAACCTTTACATATACATGACCTATCATGATGAAACCCTTAGATTTGCAAACTTATATTTTGATAAGTTGGATTAAACTTGATTTCTATGGTTCGAGACTTAGAAGCTGGCCATTCCATTTTGCGTACCCTCTTTTTGCAAGCCTTTCTATCCATGCATTGTGAGTTTCTACACCGGAAACTTCACAAACTTCACTGGATATCCACCCTAAACCCAAATATGTTTTTGTGATTACCTCCTTGACCACAACCCACAATTGAGTATGGATCATTTTCTCAACAAAAATCCAGAAGAATCAAGAGCTTAATTTAGAGAACATCAATTTGGGAGGCATCGAGAAGAAACTCCCTGAGGATTCAAGTGATTTTCTAGGAGATCAAGATGGATTTTGTGTACTTACTTCAGCAATTATCGACCCTCACTTTTATGCTCGAGGATGAGCAATCGTTTAAGCATGGGGGGATGCTGAGTAAGTACTATGTTGCAAAAAAGTTCTTAGGAGCAAAAAGAAAGAAAAATGTGGAAAAAAAGGGAAGAAAAAACTATGAAAGGAAAAAATGAAAGAAAGAAAGAAAGAAAGAAAGAAAAGAGAGAAATAATGCTCCTTAGTTCTTTTAGCTTCATCAAATTCCAAGTGCTTTAAAGACAATTCCATACTCAATTTTCCAACCATGTGCAATCCAATAACGAGGACTTCATTTGTGCCTCGGGATCATCCACTTGCCATTTGCACATGTCCACCTATCTAAATGTGTGTGTTCCATCCCTCTCTCTTTCCAACATTTATTCTCCATGGCCTTTTTGACTAGTCTCGGTAATTCCAATAGATCTATCTCTTAGTTTGACAACATTTGAGATATAATGTTTCGCTAGGATTGTTTTTACCTACCAAGCTCCACATAAGCCTTCCACTTTCATATATGAGTAGAATAGCTTGAGAATAATCTAGTATAGGATTGAGCGACTTGATGAGATGAGTGTTCCCATGAGCTTTTGCAAGAGAATGTCACTTATGTCGGATATGCATCTTTTTGAAAACTCTTCATGATGCAACAAGGTAAAGGTCTAAAGTTCGCTTAAGTTCAAGAGCATTGCATTTATTATTATTGTGGCTTGTTCTTTATTGCTAGTCTATCTTCCATAATGAAAAAGTAGCCGGTCACAACTTGAACTTTAAATGCTAAACACTTGAGAGCAATGTGTCTTATTGTGTATGACTAAGTGCAGGGAAAACATTGAAGGGCAATGCTGATTTCCTTGTTAAGCAAAGAT